>VMDO01009870.1:0-74744 GCA_007922755.1 Pedetes capensis
ATTTTATGGCTTTTGAAGTTACAGTGCTCACAGGATATAATTTACCACCCCATTTAAAGTTTAAGCAAAGTGTTAAGTACAAGTAAACAATGAGCTGATGTACCTATTCTTTCCACCTTAAAGTTCTTCTTTTGTGAATGAAATTGTAAGGTGGCTCTGGAAGATGTACTGTTCAGATTTAGGGATGAGAGAGAAGTACCAGTAAAATAGAAACATAGGCCAAAATAGGTCGAAGGAAGTTCCACTGTTTAGAGGATTTAAAAGATTAAGTAGACCTATTTCTGTATGCTTTTTATCTAAGGAATTTCTCTTTGGTAAAATCAGACTATAAGGTGGCCCAGGAGGTATATTATACCAGTTTACAGATAAGAAAAGAGCTCTATTTATGATGCATAGGTAGAAATGAACTCTTACTACATTTAGTCACAAGGAAGTCCTCTAGACACATGTTGACTGTAAACATGGCCCATAATCTTTTTTGTGAGATTCTCCAAGAAGCACAAGAAGATTACAGAAGAGAAAGTAGTAGGTTAAGCTTGAAGGTCACATATGTTTTGACCTTATTGTTGCTGTTAGGTGCCATCAAGTGAGTGTCCAACTCATAGTGACCTTATGTACAACAGACAAAACACTATTGTTGTCCTACTCTGCTATTCATAGGGTTTTCAATAGCTGATTTCTTGGGGGAGTGGGATGCCAGGTCCTTCTCCCAAGCCTACAGCACGTGGTGTTCCCAGGCCATCTCCCAGCCAAGTACTAACCAGGTCCAACTCTGCTTAGCTTCTGAGATCTGAGAGGATCAGATGCCACAGTGGTATGGCTGGCTGCAGACTGTTTTGACCTTGTGCATGGCTTACTGCTATTTAACATTTTTGTTTAAAATATCTCTCAAAAAATCATGTCTTTATGCAGGCCGTCTTCACAGCAGTTTTCTTTTTAGTTGTCTCAAAATCCTTGCCTTGCAGCTGAGAAGACTTAAACCAGACCCCAAGGTGAGGGCTCTTTTCCCTTCCCTTGTCGCCTTCATTTTCCTTTCTCTCCTGTCTCACTTTGAACTATGCCTTCCTAAAGTCTATTTGTAACATAGCAGTTGAATCATCCTTTTAAAAACAAGTCAGATCATGTCATCCCTTTCCTTAAAACCCACTAGTGGCTCCCCACTTCCTCCTGGGTCCAAGTCAGAGCCCTTTGGATGATTTACAAGGCCCTACTTGATATGGCCCCTATCACCAAACTCATTTCACTGCCTGCGCCCCCCTGTACCTCATCCTAGCCACTCCGCTCCAGCTACACCATCCCTTCTGTTCTTCAAATGCCCCAAGCATGCCCCTACCTTAAAGCTTTTGCTTTAGTTCTTCCTTCTGACTGGAACACATTTCCCCAGACACCTGCAAGATGAAGTCCTTCACTTCCTTATTGCTTTGCTCAAGTCTTACCCTCTCATCCAATGTACTGCTGCAATCTGCAACCTGCCACCTGCCCCTCCATAATACTTCCACTCCCTATCTGGCTCTCCTTTTTCTTATTTACAGATTTACTTCCTTCTGACATACTTTATTGATTATGCTTATCATTTATTGGTCATCTTTTCCTACTAAAATAAAAAGCTAATAGGATTATTTGTTTTATTTTGTACCTAGCCCATAATAGCTGTTCAACAAATAATGTAGGAATGAGTCAATGGATGAAAAACTATGTAGATGAACAGAAGGGCAAACCACAACTCAACAGTACCAGTCAGAAACATGGTACCTGAGGACAGGAGCAAGAGATGTAGTCACTATGGGGGCCAGTCTTGCTGTGGAGCTCAGACAGGTATTAAAATTCTCTGGGATCCTCCACTTTGCCAGGAAGGTTTTTTTTTTTTTTTTTAGTGTTTTCCCATAAATTTTTTAATTCATTTGATGAATACATAGCAAGGACCTACTACATATTAGGTCCTGTGCATATAAAGGTGAATAAGATACAACACCATGCTGGTCCCTCTCCACAATCCAGAGAGGCTAATCGGTAAACAAAGAGTCATAACACAATAGGGTAGAAGAATGCAATTCAACTGGCAGTAAAATAATCTACCACTCATTTCATCTACAGAAGATGCATTGAAATCTGCTACCACAGTGATGAAATCAGTGGTGGGGTGGGAAAGGATAAAGAATGCGCAGGGAATGGCCCTACGAGTAGTAAGGTGCCTCCCTGCATATTGGAAGCCAGTACCCCATGCTACTATCAAGTTTGCAGACAACCAATCTCATGTAGTATACTCTGCAACTGACAAAGGACTAACAAATTATTTTAACTTCCTTTAATTACTGGAAGATCAATTGTTTTCATGTGATTGGTTCTTCGTGTTCCCATTAGTAAGCCTTTGAAAGCCACAAGTTACTGCAAGAAGACAAGCCTTTTGTCACCACCCAGCAGTGTTCCCAGAAAGACTTGGAAAGACTCGGCAGTGCAATAATATACCACTCATTTTATCCAACCACCACATTGTGCTCACAAACTCAGCACACTGCACTCTTAAAATAAACACAGTGGATAGAGCTTTCTTCTTGAGAATCCAAGGTTCACATTCAAAGCAAGCGATGTTTTCCTCTTGCATTCCTGATTGTTATCATTTACTGACAACACTACCCTATTCATCAAGACATTGATTTATTAAGTGTCCTTTTGTGCCTAGGATGTAATTCAGAGAGAGATAAACAGATGTTTGGTCTCTCCACTCCAGGAACTTGTACTTCAATACTCCATATTAACAGTGCACAAACAAGAAATGATTCTTCAAGAAATTACACACTGGCTATACTCTGTCCCAGTGCAGTTGGGTAGTCAACATTATAGGGTGGCAGAGCCATCCACTAGGTATTGGATATCCAAACCAGATATGCTCAGAGGAAAGTACTATCTGGGAAACCTTTTGAGGTATATCAAGATGGGAGGTGCAGAGGCAGAAGTCAGGATCCATGTGCATGCTGGGAGGAGGCCAGTAGCCAGTTTGCTGAGGAAAAGGGTCAGGTACAAGGTGCAGAGGCCACAATGCGACTCTCAAAGTATCTGACCAGCATACAGGATCTAAGGCATTCAGGAAGAAGAAGAAGCTGTCCCAGCCCCTGAACTTGAAAGCTGTAGCCCAGGGGAGATCATTTCTATATCCTAGCATTGGAAAACCAGCTGAGTTAAACAGCTCAGGAGCCAGGCTGAGCTCAGACCTGCTCAGTGAGGAAGCCTGCTCTCCCACCTCCACCCTGAGTTGTGCAGGCACATTCACAGCCCACTAACCAAGGAAAAATGTCTTTTCTAACTTTTCTTGGATTTAAAAAAAAAATAGAGATGGACCCAGGAGGAACTTCCATGATCTTTCCCCCATTTTAATAAGAAGCATATTATGGGCTACTTCTCTGTTCCCTGAGGTGATCAGGAAGCTCAAAGGAAAATGTCACATTTTATAGCAGGAACCACATGAGACCCTAGGGGACATCTTTGCCTGCCCTGAAGCTCCTGCTCTTCTTTACCTGTTCCTCTTACTCTGCACTACAGTGCTCTTGTCACCATTGCATTGTCTTTCCTTTGCAGAATGAAGAAGAGAATAACAACAATGATAATAATAGTAAACTTCTATTGAGCCAGTTAAGTTAGGAGCAGTCACCAGGCTAATCACTTTCATGGATTATCTCATATAATCCTCCCCAGATCCAGGGAAGTAGGTGCTGTCATTGTATATCCTCAAATCTAATCCACACCAAATAATCCAAATTATTGCATAGCATTGTTTTTACAACATGTCCAGTGATTCTATAATTTTCACAAAAAGCAGCTCTCGACTATGAATTTAATCCACATGTGATTCTAAACCATATCTTGTTTGTTTTAGCCCTCTGAAACTATTGAAAGGGTGCAGATTAGATTTTAGAATACACAGTTTTATCCACATTTTACTCTGTGTGGCTCACAATAAACTGTGGATAACATTGAGGTGAATGGGAATACTAGAGCACTTAATTATACTTGTGAGAAATCTGTACATGGACCAGGAGGCAGTTGTTCAAATAGAACAAGGAAACACTGCTTGGTTTAAAGTCAAGAAAGGTATGTCAGGGCTGTATCCTTTCACCATACCTCTTCAATCTCTTTGCTAAGGAAATAATCCAAGAAGCTGGACTTTATGAAGAAGAACGCAGCATTAGGATTAGAGGAAGATTCATTAACAACCTGCGTTATGCAGATGAATCAAATCTGCTTGTTGAAAGTGAAGAGGATTTGAACCATTTACTGACAAAGATCAAGTAACAGAGCCTTCAGTATGGATTGTGCTTCAATGTCAGCAAAACAAAAATCCTTACAACTGGGTCAGTAAGCAACTTCACAATAAATGGAGAAAAGATTGAGGTTGTCCAAGATTTTGCTTTACTTGGTTCTACAATCAACACCAACAGAAGCAACAGTCAAGAAACCAAAAGACACATTGCACTGGGAAAAGCTGTTGCAAAAGACCTCTTTAAAGTGCTGAAAAGTAAAAATGTCACATTGAAGATGAAGGGGCACCTGACTCATGCCATTGTATTTTCAGTTGCATCATATGGTTGTGAAAGCTGGACATTGAATAAGGGAGACGGGAGAAGAATTGATGCTTTTGAATTAGGTTGCTGGAGATGAATACTGAATATACCATGGACTGCCAAAAGAACCAACAGATCTGTCCTAGAAGTGCAACCACAGTGCTCCTTGGAACCAAGCCTGGCTAGACTGCATCTGACGCATTGGATATGTTGTTAGGAGGGCCCCGTCCCTGGAGAAAGACATCATGTTTGGGAGAGTGGCAGGTCAATGAAAAACAATGAAGACCCTCAACTAGATGGATTGCAACAGTGGCTGCAACAATGGGCTTAAACATAAAAAAGATCATTTGTCTGACACAGAATAGGGTAGTGTTTCATTCTGTTGTACATGGGTTACTATGAATTGGACATGACTTGAGAGCACCTAAAAACAACAACCACATTTTACACATGGAAAAGAAAAAAACGAGAGTAGAATTTGCAATAATGTGTCCAAGTACCAGAGTTAGTCTATGCAGGCCAGCTGGAGCCCATACTCTCAGAGACTCTACACATATATCCATGCACAAAATACTTTGTAGGGCATTGATGGTTGTTGTTGTTAGGTGCTGTTGAGTTGGTGTCCAACTCATAGCAACCCTATGTACAACAGGCGAAACACTATTGTTAGTGCTTCTATGCTATTCATAGAGTTTTCAATGGCTGATTTTTTTTTGGGGGGGGGGGTTGGGCAGGGGAGTGGGTTGCCAGGTCCTTCTCCCAAGCCTACAGCACCTGATATTCCCAGCAGTCTCCCATCAAAGTACTAACCAGTCCTGACTCTGCTTAGCTTCCAAGATCCGATGGTAGTTGATGCCATAGTGGTACGGCTGCAGGCCAGGGCATTGGTTAGAATGTTGCTGTCTTACAGTTGATGAATGTGGTATTGAATTTGTGTGTGTGTGTGTGTGTGTGTGTGTGTGTGTGTGTGTGTGTGTGTGTGTGTGTTGCTGGGGATTGAACCCAGAGCCTTGTGCATGCTAGGCAAGCACCCTGCCACTGAGCTACATCCCCAGTCATTGGTGGAGTTTGCTTTGTTTCGTTTCGTTTTTGTTTTTGAGATAGGGTCTTGCTATGTAGCTCAGGCTGGCTTTGCACTTACTACGTAGCCCAGGTTGGCCTCCAATATGCCCAGTTCTCCTGCCTCCACTTCACAAGTGTGGTAGAAAGATATATGATAACTACCTGGCTTTTGAATAACACTTTTTGATTGTTGAGCTATGGGTCAAATTTGAACCACAGATATGAGTTATTTGAACTATCAGTACTTATTTTTTTCTCATTTAATAGAACTTTGTTCTCCATTTCTATATAGTTCTGACCATTCTTTGTTGCCCAGCCCACTAATTTATGCCACTCATTTCAAGTTCATGGTGATTGCTTCTGAATTTTGAAGATATCGTCACATCAGTCATCTCATTTGGTCTTTGACATGTTTATGCAAGGGAGCAAGACAGAAATCAAACTTCACTTTAGAAATACAAAAACTAACGCTCTGGGAAGTTGAGCTCTTCACCTGGGCTCAGAAGCCAGGCAGTAGCCTGGCTGTGTGTAGATCCCATCCCAGCTTTCTGTACCTTTTGAGGGCTTGATCTCATGGCATAGATCACCTTCCCTGCAGAATCCTGAAGACAGGCCACAGAGTGCCAGAGGTTAGCTGGGAAATGAATGCTTCTAAGAAAGCAAAATAAAGCCCGAACTCAGAAGGCTGAGCTGCCAGGGTGCTGAGAGGGGAAGCCAGAGGACCTCACCCTATAGCCCTCCCCACTGTCAGACCCCAGCAAGGCAAGGGGGGTAGGTAAGACATGAACACCTGCTGTGACGTCTCATGGGCCTCTCTGTGGGGTGGCATCATTCCCCAGGGAAATCAGTTATCCTGCTGGAAAAGTCCTAATTTATCCCGAATGTGAGACCTCTCACCTTCCTCATGCTGCTCCTCACCTTCTGAATTCCTGGTAAAGTCGGAAGTGCCCAGAATTCCCTTTGAGGCCACTTCAGAATAGGGTCTTCATATGAAGTCTGTCCTGAGATCTATGTGTGCACCACAGGAAACACGTCTTACCTCTGCACAACCAAACACAAGGACCAGGAAGGCCCCGAAGTCTTCCCTAGTTTCTATCAGTTTCTGAATTCATGAGTGCCTGAGCTAGCGACCTTGGAGGGTTGGTTTTTAGACGAGGTGACCTCAAATGAGAGTTTCCACGTTTGGCTGTATGTCTGGATCACCCAAGAGAGACTTTTCAAAATGCAGATTACTGAGCCATACCGTGCACCATATTGAATTGCAAACTCTGTGAGCAGGCCCTGGAGGATGCATGACCATGTCTCTGCAGATGAGCCTCATACCCAAAGGGTCAAAGCTATGATAGAATTGTCTTTCTTTACATGACCAGGAAGGAGATGGCATGCACAGCTAGAGCCACACCAAGGGCACCACACCTTGCTCTGCTACCTCCAGCTCTAGGCTTGCTTTCAGTTTCACTACCCAACTAGCAGCACTGGCTCAGAGCCAAGCCCCAACCCCTTGGGGCTCTAGATTAGAGCCCATAATACACGGATTTAGAACATCTTAACCCAAAGCTGCCAAGCCTGTGAGTCGCCTCCCAATACCCGAGGGCCAGCTCCCAGCTCTCGGAAGAGATGGCGCAGACATGAAGGCCATGAGATCATCTTCCCAGAGCCCAGAGGGAGTGCACAGAGTCAGGGATAACTTCATCCCCCAAGGATGACCTCTGGAGACATATGGTACCCACACCAAGAGACAGGTGGAGGGCAGGAAAGCCATATTGGTCTTTTTCTCTTATTTTCTCTTAGAATAGAAATCACAGATGTGGGACCCTGTTGGCTTTATGGCATGGAACTTGGGGATGTAGAAATGCCCAAATGTACCATCAGCCATGTCTCTCATGAGGGCCCTGATAAGGAAGATGGCACAAGGAAGATAGGGATCCTCTTCTTTGTTAGCTGACAGCTCTAATGTTGCTAGGTGCTGTCAAATTGGTGTCTGACTCATAGTGACCCTATGTACAACAGACAAAAGACTACTGTCCTGCTTCTTGGCTATTCATAGGCTTTTCAATGTCTGATTGATTTTTGGGAGTGGGTTGCCGGGTCCTTCTTCCAAGCCTACAGTATCTGGTGTTCCCAGGCAGTCTCCCATCCAAGGACTAACCAGGCCCAACCCTGCTTAGCTTCTGAGATCTGATGGGATCCTTCACCACAGTGGTACGGCTGCAGGCAACAGCCCTAAGAGCAGCTGGATTTTAAGATCTAGCGTGGAAGCCTAAGGCTGGGGAGACCTCTCCCTGGAAGCTCAAGTAATAAATGAAAAAAGATTCTTAGGAGCCAAAACAAACAGTGCAGAGATGCCCAGGCCCCAGGACAGCCTCCCTGCCCCCCTTGCCTGCTGTGTCTGCCTCTTTTGAGAGGCCATCCTTCCATGGATTCCATCATTGCCTCTCTAGGGTAAGCGACTACATAGGTTGATCTCTCCCCAGCCCACATGCTGTATCAGGAGCTCTCTGGGGACCCCTTTGCTCTGTGCTATTGGCACCGATCTCTTGATCTCAGGCCAGGTCAACTCCTTGCCCCAGGCCCCAGAGAAACCATTCATGGCCTTAATTTCAGGACTGAACTCGACTGCTTTACTTCTCACCAGGTTTCAGGGCTGTGCCACTGCCTGACCCATTCATGCCTACCATGGGCCCTGCACCGGCCAAACGCTCTTCCAGCCCATAGGCTCACTTCCCTTCCATTCCTTCCTTCTCCCTCCCTGTCCAGCCAGCAATCCCTCATGAATGAGAAGGGAGAGAACACAGGCCACAAGGAATCTTCCTTCCCATCCTTGCAAAACCCTCAAGTCCTCATCATGAGCATTTTCTCCAGCTGGTTCTCTACAGGGCAACACATTTATCCTCTTACTTGCTGTGCAAGTCTTTCTTTGTGGTCTTTGTTCTACTCTAGTGTGGCAATCTATCTTGGATGCCCCCTTCTCCGGGACAGAGTCTCTGTCTTGGCCTCACTCTACAATGCTACATGTAAATCTTTATTTATTAAATACTTAAAGTGGAAATGATTATTGTTCAAGATAATCCACAAAGGTGGCCCAAGGCTCCTAGGCAATCCCTAAAGTCCAATCAAGGTTTCTTAGAGCTCCAAGGCAGAATGAAGCTGGCTTAGTCGCTGGGCCCCTGGGTTCCAGCAGACAGGTAGATGTATGGTTGCTGGGCCAGAATACTGTGGAACCCCACTGGTGGCAACTCTGACTTTGGTTCTTGGAGAGTCCCAGAACTCATGGACTGGGGAGAGGGGTGCAGAAAGGAGGGGAGCTCAGGGTGGGAAAAGGGAAAGAAAGTCCCAGGACGGGGAAGGAAGGAACAAAGCAGACAGTGGCCTTCTTAGAGTGGCAGGCAAGCAGGGGTGGAAGGAAGAACCAGACTCCAAACCGGTGGGTATATAAAATCCCCTTCCCCTTCATTCAGGATTCTGCTCAGACTTCCTATACCAATTCTCTTCTGACTTCACATTAAACTTTACTACAACACAGCCTGTAAGCGGCATCTAGCCATTTATGACAGCCTTTATATGCCTTGCTTTAAATAATAAATATTTTTATTTCACTCTTCTGCAAAATGAAACTCTTGGGGGGCAAACTGTGGAAGAGTATGGGACCAAGAGGTGGGAGAGGGAGAGAAGGAACACAAAATAGATGTCAGACAGCAATGTGGATGTGTGAGTTCCTGCTCCAGCTGTGCTGGGCAGTCCCGTCCTGCTGTCTGAGCCACATCTTGAGTACTATCCTTCCCATTGTAGACAAGAAACCCATGGTCCTAAGTGGAGAGGGGCTATGTTGATGGACAGAGCTGTTCCCAGAGGGAGCAGACTCAGGGTATGGTCCACAGCCAGCGGCAAAGAAGAGCAGGCGGAAAGAAGAGGCAAAGGGAGGCAGGCTGAAGTGGAAGAGGCCAAGTGGAGAAATCTTGGGGAATAAGGTTTGCACAGGGACATTAAGGGGACACAGCTAAAAAGGAGCCCAGCAAGGTCCCAGTAAGTCAGGGGCTAAAGGAGCCTGGATCTCATGCCCTGGCCCCAGGGCCTTCGGTGGCCAGAACCTTGCCCCAAGAAAAGGCAGAAGCAAAGCCCTTCTGGGATGTTCTAGTGACCAGCCAGCATCACAGCTCCTTAAATGGCAATCATTCAAGCTCCCAGGCCTCTCACTAAACCTGAAGTGTCAGCAAGCAGCCAGCTTGTTACTTTCCTTAACTAATGCCTTTCTATTTCCTGCAGAGTAAACAACTTGATTCCATTAGATGCTGTAAAATATTTACCAAGCAGCCTAGGGGGCTGCCTTCTTCCCAGCACGCAGGAGGGAAGAAAGGCCCAGGTGGGGCCTCTGCGAAAAGATCAACAGCCCTCATCAGGAGCGTCCAGCCAGTGACCATTCAACCAGAGATGAGGAGATCAGGGAAGGCAGGAGGTACAACCAAGAGGGGTGATGTGAGAAGGAACAAACAGCAGACACACAAAGGCCTGACTGAAAAGCTTATTGTTATTGTTGTTAGGTGCCGTGGAGTCAGGTCTGACTCGTAATGACCTTATGAACAACAGAATGAAATGTTCCTCAACACTGTGCAGTGCTGGACACCATGTCAGTGCTTCTCCGCTATTCATACAGTTTTCAATGGCCGATTGTTTCGGGAGTGGGCTGCCAGGTCCTTCTGTTTTTGCGGTGCTAAGGATCAAATCCACAGCCTCAGAGAGCGCAAAACAGCCCTCTACCAACTGAGCTAAACAAAAGCTTTGGAGCCCTAAATTCACCGTGTGATTCTCCATCAGATCCAGCAACAGTAAGGGGATGTCAGTGGGAAACTAGAAAAATATGAACAATACCTGGACTTGAAAATGATGCACTCATGGTGGTTTTTTGACAAGTCTACAACAGTGTAAGATGATAACTTGGGGAGATTTGTTGAGAGGTATGAAGGAACTCGGTATTTTCTTAGCTACCCTTCTGTAAATCTAAAATTATTCTAAACTAAAATTTGTTTTTAAAAACAGGGAATGTACCGTGTTGTTGAAGGTGAGGGAATCCTCATCGTGGTTAGTCGGGTCTGAGGACACCCCAATACCCAATGAGACATTCCCTGCATTGCCCTCATCCAGAGTAAGCCTGTAAGCCACAGGCGGATCATAGCTAAGGAGGAGGAACCAAGCAAGGGGAGGCAGAATAGCAAAGATGTTCCCATGGAGATATAAGTCAAGGGATCTGGCAGGGGTGCTGCACCTCCTTCTGAAAGCACCTGTTTGAGAAGACAGTCCATGGGACGGAGGCAATGAGATGAATAGGGTGAGCCCCTTCGGCCTGCTCCAACCCTGAAAATTCCTGTCTCTGAACACACATGGTCATGCCTTTCCTTGGCTCTCTTCTCATTCAAAGCAGCAGCATGGGTTCATAGCTGTCAGGTAGGAAAAGAGACAGTGGATAGAGATAGTGCAGAGGGAAGGTGTGATGGTGAAGTTGATGTTCCAGCTGGGTTGGACTGCAGGGCCCAGTTGTTTGGCCAAACATCAGTCTTGATGCTCCTATAAAGGTATTTTTTTGGATGTGATTATCATTTACAATCAATAGATCTTAAATCAAGCAGTTTCCCCTCCATAATGTAGGTGGGTTTCATCTAATTGATTAAAGGCCTAAACAGCCAAGACTGAGGTTTCCCATCAAAGAAAATCTGCCTCCTGTCTGCCATACAGAAACTCTGCCTGAGTTTCCAGCCTGCTGCCTATGTCGTGGATTTCAGACTGAAGACCGCAGCACCAACTCTTACCTGGGTTTCCATGACTGCTTGGCCTACAGCTGTATCACTGTGGCATCCCATCCTGTCAGATCTCGGAAGCTAAGTAGGGTCAGACCTGATTAGTACTTGAATGGGAGACCACCTGGGAACACCAGATGCTATAGGCTTAGGAAAAGGACCCAGCTACCCACTCCCAAAAAACAATCAGCCATTGAAAACCCTATGAATAGCAGAGAAGCAGTAACAATACTGTTCCACCTGTTGTATATAGGGTTGCTATGAGTCGGATACCGAGTCGACAGCACCAAATAACAACAACAACATGACTGCTTGAGCTGGTGCCTTACAATCATCCAGGATCTCTCTTGCTCATCTAGGTCCTGTTTCTCAGAAGAACCCCTACTAATATAAGAGCAGCAAAGGTCCAGAAAGTCATAGGAAGAGATCCCATGCCCTTCTCCATGCACTGCCCTATTGATATTGCTTCTGTGGGGTCAGAGACAGTGATACCTTCCACCTCTACATCTCTTAGTCACCCAAATAAAGACTTCATATTGATTGTCTTAACAGTGTGTCCTTCCCTGTGCTCAAAAATGACAGTAAGTGACAAAGATGTTAGAAACAGCTTAGTGGACGCTCCCTTCCCTATCTCTCATTTTCAACTCAAAAATAACAACACATCACTCAACTTCCCAACTCCCCTCCCCAAACACGTGTCCTCAGCTGACAGAATTTCCTCAGTGATGAGAACACACATGCCACCTGCCCAGGAGATATCCTTGGTGTGCGCTGAGTGATCCAGCAGCACACATCAGAAGTGCTCCATGGGAACAGGCTGGTCCTTCTCCGGTGTCCTGCTCACAGCACCCCTGGCAGCAGAGTAGTGTCTACAAAGCTGCTTCAGGCTGTGGGCTCTAAATTGACACAGGAGGCCACAGATCTGAGACACAACCTCAGCACCAATCACAACACCAAGCGGCTCATCTCTCTGTGCTCTTCTGAGCTTCTCTTCCCTGCTCTGCAAAACTGAGGACCTTCACCTGACGGAAACATTAGTGACCCTTCCAGGTGGGTTAGATGGCAGCCCAGAGGTCCCATCTTAGGAGTCACAGAAGACACTCTAGAGGATGAACAACAGAGCTGGCAACTGGGCACTGTCCAGGGGCTGACACTGCTTGCACATTGGATGCCTTTACAAAATGGGGGAGCAAGTAGCAGCAGCTTGCTCCCTGTGCAGGCCTAGCCTCCTGGCACACGGAGGACATCCTTTTTCCACTTGGCCACCACCTCCCTTCCCTCTGCATCAGCCCATCCCACTCCAGCTCCTGTCCACATTGCCACTGCTGACCCAGGGCGACATGCGCTCAGGCAAGTGGAGAAGAAACATCCACTTCAAGCAGCCTCGATGGCAGAAGATGGACAGGAGGCTGATGCTTTAGCAATCCAGGGCCTCCTGGGGAACTTTTCTCTTAATTCGCCTTCAAATTATGGTTGCCAGATTTAGCAAATAAAAATACAGGACATTCAATTAAATTTGAATTTCAGATCAACTACAAAACATCTCATGCAATATTTGGGACACGTAATTAAAAATTCATTGTTTCTCTGAAATTCAAATGTAGTTGGGGTGCTTGGATCGTCTCTGGCATCCCTGCTCCAAGGAGAGGACACCCATGGGAGGAACGGTGTCAGGCCCTGCTTGCCCCGGTTCCTCACAGCTAGAGCTACTCACTCAGCCCAGGCTGGGTCCCAAGCTGAGGCACCAGCACCAGACCCACACCAAGGCACAGCTCCAATGTTCTTCTGGCTCCCACTTGACCTTGGTCTTGTGTTCCACTTGTTACACATACATGCCTGAGTTGGGGTTCCCCGAGGCACCTCTTTGAGGCCTGGGGACATGTCTGGTAATATCAGGTCCTTTGCCTGTGCTCAGGCCCAGTGCCTGCATGCCAGCATAACAGGTGAGGACCTTAACTGCCAGGACAGTTGGTCCTTTATTCTCAGGTAGCATCGTCTTTTCTGGTCGATCTAAGACTGAAGATAACTATGCCCACTGCACCCTGCCCTTGATGCAGGTGTGAACTCTGCCACTAGCACGTGCAGTGGAGTGAGCTGTGGTGAGAAAGATTCCTCTTGAAGCCCTGTCATTGCCCCCTGCCCTGGCCACCCCTCCTAGCCTGTCCATCACCTATTCTGGTAGATGTAGGTCAGATCTTAGCCAAGTCTGGGTTTTCAGCAATACAACGCTTCAAAATAAGTCTCATAAACTGGGCGTGGTGGTGCATGCCTATAATTCCAGCAGCTCGGGAGGCGGAGGCAGGAGGATTGCAAGTTTGAGACCATAGGCAGTCTGCATAACTTAGCGAGACCCTGTCTCAAAAAGTAAAAAAAAAAAAAAAAAAAAAAAAAGGGCTGGAGGTGCAGCTCAGTGGTCCAGCACTTGCAAAGCATGGAAGCACAAGGCCCTGAGTTCAACCCCCAAAACTACAAAAAACAAACAGAGTCTCACAGAGATGTAACTAGGAACCATGCTACACCAGGAGTCCATCATTCCTCTGAGACACCTTTTCCATTTGTGGCCTGAACCCCAGGACTGGCCCAGCACCACAAAGAAGCAGTGCTCTGCCTCCACCACCCATCTCCCTCAAGGCACTGCTGGTTTCCAATACTTCAGGTCCAAAAGCAATTATGCTTCTGGCACCCAAGCTTTCTCACAAGAGACATGGTGGGCCATTTGTATTTTACTAAGGACTAACCCTTGCCTTGTTTTGGCAGTCATTGCCCCACAGCATTCAAGGAACTAGCAAGTCTGATCAAGGCTGACTTCTCTTCCCAGTTCTTACTCCCCTTGGGGTCCCTGCCATTGTTTGGTGAGAACCTCACCACAGTAGAGTCATGCAAAGCCCAACAAGAGTGAAAATCAACCCAGTTCATTCATTCATCCACCCACTGATTGCCTCCTCTATCCCAGGCATGGCCCCATGAGGCCCAGTGTGTGCTAGGCACTCATTAGCCACTATAGCTATGAAGAAGGCAAGTCAGCGTCCCTCCCAGCAAGGAGGGCACACTTTTAAGAAGTGAGACCAGCAAACTGTCCACATCAAGGAAAGGTGATGAATCCTTTGATCACCTGGAACGAGCTACCTGCTTAATGGTTTGATAGGAGACTGAAAGGGGCTGGTGTTTAGCTCAGTTGGTAGAGGGCTGCTCCACCCTCTCTGAGTAGCTAGGTTCAATCTCCAGCAGCACAAAACGGGAGAAGGACATGGCAGTCCACTCCTGAAGCAATCTCAAAACAACCAGCCATTGAAAACCCTATAAGGGTCTCTATGAATTAGACCCAACTCGATGGCACCTCACACCAACAACATGAGACTGAAGGCACATTAACACACATGTAGACTTATTGTGACCATTCTGTCAGTGTGACCAAAGATAAGCGTGGCGTGGCTGGTTCTTTCTTGTCATTCCAGTCTTATTGGAAATGTCCCCTCCTCTGAGGAACTTTCCCCAATGCCTTGATCTAACTCGGCCCTGTCACTCCCCAACCCATCATCCTGTCTTATTTATTGTTGTTATGGCATTTAGCGGTGTCTAGCCTTTTCTTGTTTATTCATCTGGCCTCAGTTTAGAGAATATCCTTGTCTGCCTCTTTCAACACCACACCCCCGGCATCCAGCATAGCATCTACTCCATCCAACTTTGCTGCACAATTGCCTGAACAGAAAGAACATGAATCCTGATGCTCCCAACCACCAGAGGCCCTCGAATGTCATAACAGGGGACTGCGAGCTGTGTTCAATATATTCCAGAGCCTAACATGCTTCATTTGTTTGCTTATCCTTGATAAAGCCCCATAGGAGAAATAAAATGTCACATTTCTTTACCTTGGACTGGAATGATAGCAACTCAGTATTACTGGGTCCCATGCTAATCAGAAACTCTAATTAGTAAACAGATTTGGGTTATTGAAAGTTGAAAAACAAAAGTATCCTGACAACAGAGACATTTATTTGATAACATCTTGCAAGGCAGGAGACCATGGTAGAAGAAAGCTTGAGACTATCTCCCTGTTTGCTGGGTGGCCAGACTGAGGCTCAAGACCCTGTGGGGCCACAGTTGGAAACCTGTGCCAGAGTTCAGCCCACTGAACTGTCTGAGCAAAGAAGGCTGAGAGTTGGCCATAAAAATATTGCTCATAAAAGAAATGATGCCCTGGAAAAAGGGTAATTTCAATGAAAGCTCAAATTATTATTCATAGCACAGATACCATGTATCTTTGGGTTCACTGCTATCAAATAGATCATCCTTCTAACACTGGCAATCTTCAGAAGGGCTAATGAAAATTTGGAAAGTGCAAAGCCATCAGGGAGACACCGTCACACTGCTTTTCATTTATTCTAGTTTTAGAAAACATAAATGACACTATCTCTGATCCTCTTGGAGGCTCTGACCTTTGGCCAGCTCTTTAAATGCCTGAACTAAAGGTGCCATATAAAATCCCAGCCTTGTCATTTCACTTGATCAAATGACTGGCCTTTGGAATGCAAAACTTCAGGGTCAAGACAGACTAGCCCAGGTCAGCAGAGCCTCCAGCTGCCAAGGCCAAAGGGGCCATTATGCCATTAGCTGATCTCTGAGCCCTGGCATCCCTGCCACCACGTGTCTATGCCACTGATCCAAATAGGGTGCTGAGACCTCCTCTAATGACAAGAGAGCTCTGAGCAGGCTCAGTGCAAAGGGGACAGACTCCCTATAGTGGCCACCTAGAGAGGACTGAACAGCGGTCCTGTTACTCCTCCTACCTTCCAGAGCAGCAGAGGAAAGATCTCTCTCATAAACTGACTGCTTACTTTATTTCTCCTATGAAAACGACCCAGCCAGACAGGGCAGCAAGAACCACAGTCCAGCCTGATGCCACGACTTCTATTTCTGCCAGCCAGGCATGAAAAGAGACCTGGACGGTGCTGAATGGCACAGCTCTCCTCACTTGCATGGTTTTAATCTAACCAGTGTGCAGCTTGGCTTCGAAATTAAATATGCTGTTGAAAATTCAATTAAAATTTTGACCTTAGGGTCATATTAGAAGCCCCAGGAGTACTGGTAACGTACAGCAGTGATTCTAGCTCTTCAACATCAGTGTGTCAACTCACCCAAGAAGATCATGGCATGCAGATTCCCAGGCCCTGATCCCCAGATTCTGATTCCACAGGTCTGAGGGAGGGGTCGTGGGAGTCTACATTTCAGTTAGCTTCCCAAGTAGCAGTAAGGGAGGCAGGTGACAGGTGGCTCACATACTGAGAAGAAAGCAAGCTGAAGGTGATCATCTTCTGAGTTATCCATGGCCACTGGGTAGGTTCAGACTTACCTGTCCCCCTCTCCTTTCTCAGGGCTCTTGTCTCAGAAGTATGGTCATGAGAAAAGATCAGTGTTTAGGGCAGTGACCAGGGAGCAGAATGAGCCTAAGCCATCCTCTGGACACTCCTGGAGCTTGGGTCAGGGATCTTGACCTTGGGCCTGGGAGCCACATGGCCAGGCCCTGGGACCCAGATCCCTGAAGCATCATCTCACAATCTGGCACCTGTGATCGCAGGTCAGCACACGTGTGCAGGGTCTGAGGCCATCCTGCCCAGGTTCGGAGCCTTTGTGTATGTGCGTGACTTTCAGAAGCCCATGCCTCCCTTCTCAGGACAATCCTAAGAAATGAAGAAAGTAAAATGCCCAGTACTATAAAAGGAGCCTATTAAAATCTGTTTATTCAAAATAATTCTAAAATATGAGATATAGTAATATATAGTGTTTCTTCATTATCGCACTAAACAAGATCTAACAGGGGCTCTAATAACTGCCATAATTTTGAGGTAGAGACAAGATGAAAAAATAAATTTCAAAATACCTGCAAAAGGGACTGAGTGGCTCAGTGGTAAAGAACTTGCCTACCATGCACAAGACCCTGGGTTTGATCCCCAGCACCACAGAAAATAAATGAATGAGCTGGGCATGGTGGTGCCTTTCTGTAATCCCAGCCCTCAAGAGGCAGAGGTGGGAGGATCACTGCATGTTAGAGGCCAGCCTAGTCTACAGTGAGTTCTAGGGCAGCTGGAACTACATCACAAAACCAAAATTAATGAATTAAATGATTTAAAAAATTAAAACTACATGTGATTTCAATGTGGCGAGTGAGGCCTACACCAGCCCATCCCTAAGTTCATTTGAAAAGAAAAGAACCGCAACAGCTGCGGCATGGGAGGGGAAAGCCAGGGCCACACTGGGTCACCCAGGTTTGCTGCTGAGGCACTGGGCCTGGCTCCAGGACCAAGCAAGAGGCAATGGCCCTTTTCACAGTCACCGGGGAGAACAATCACAAGGTGTTTTATTTTGTGTGCTCCTGGAGCCCTGCGTCCATGTCCTCGTGTCACCTACTCTCCATCTGAGAGTGGGCGGGAGCGGGCAGCTCAGTGAGGTGGACAGAGCCCCGACCTTGACAACAAAGACCTTAGATTGCACCCTGGTTAGGCTCTGTCTGGCCCTCCCTCACCCTGGGTGCATGCCTCTGGCCTCTTCCATCAGCTCTGTGCTCTAGAAGCTGACAGCTACAAACCCATCCCCTGGGCTCCATCCTCTGGTTTAGGGTTGGGATGAGACATCTGGAGGTACTGGCAGGGTCCTGGGAGAGAGATGAGAGAAGGGCTGGGGTATCTGTTCCCTGACTCTCCCAGGTAGCTCCAGCTCCTCCTACTAGAGTCCAAGGTGACTCTCTGCTCTACTATTACCTTGCTCTGTCCTGCCCTGCACTGACAGCCCTAGGTAGTACCTTCTTCCTGCTATGGCTGGATCCTGAGGGGCTCCCTTCTCCCTCCCCACAGATTGTTAAAAAGCCCCTTCATCACAATGCCTGAGCCACACCCTCTGCAGGGACCACTATCTCTTGCCATGGCCCCCATGCATAGGACCACCTGCTAGCTATGTGATTTTCAGAAGTCACCTCCCCAGTCCCCTCCCCTCTCAGAGCCTCAGGTTCCTCATCCGTGGAAGTGGGACCGTTACACCTGCCACACAGCCTGCCCTGCTGCCATGTGTGCCCTATCTCTATGGACTGAAATCTTCTAACCATGTTGTTGTTGTTGTTGTTGTTGTTGTTGTTGTTGTTAGGTGCCATTGAGTTGTGTCCGACTCATAGCGACCCTTATAGGGTTTTCAATGGCTGTTTCGGGATCTCCTCGGGAGTGGATTGCCACATCCTTCTCCTGTTTTTGTGGTGCTGGGAATCAAACTCAGGACCTCAGAGATTACAGAGCGGCACTCTACCAACTGAGCTAAATCCCAGCCCCTTCTAACCATGAGCCCCCAATAAATATTTCCTCCCATAAGTTTGCTTCAGTCAATTTCTCTGCACCCAGCTCCTAGGGTTTGCAAACACTAGGTGGGATATGTGCTTAGGAGGGGTTTGGGCAGGGCAGCTGGCCTGAGGGGAGCTCTCAGAGAGTCATCTGTCATTGCAGAGCCCCAGGCTGGCCCTGGGCTCCAAAGACATGTGACTCCACAGCTTGTTCTTGGCAAACTGGCTTACCAGATCCCATGACTGGAATCACTGTAGGGGAGGTTTGTTGGACACAGGGAGGTCTTGCCTATAAAAGTGCTCAACAGCCAGCAGGCTATTCCACACAGGAGAAAGGAGGAGGATGTGGAAGACCCCAGGAAAGGCAGGAAACTGTGTGCATTCTCTCTGCATCTGTCTCTTCCCTTCTTTGACAGCAAATCTTCACATCTTACAGGTGCCCAGTTTTCTTTGGATCTGCATGGCCTTTTGAAGGAGGCCTGATTACACCACATAAAGTTTTAGATGATAAAAGGTCCAGAGACATTAAGAGAATTATCCAAAGTAATGCATCTGATAAATACCAAAACTGAGCCTAGTTTGTCACATTTTCTAGGCACTAAAATTCTTTCCCTACATAAGACCTGACAGAGATTCAAATGACTCAACCAAAACCCTACCCTTCCATAGGGGGCCAGAAAGAGAAGCCCTTCTGTGGAGAACCAGAAACAGTATCAAAGAGATGTAGTCATCCACCTGTTAGTCACCAAGTGTCTGTGGCTTAATTGTGTAATTTAGTGAAAATTATTTCAGTTAAAAATACAGAGAGAAAAGAAACATGTTCGAGCACAAATTAGAGGGTTAAAAAATCTTAGCCTCTTTATTTCCCAGGGGGAAACATTTTCTTAACCTTGGTCTGAAGGAGGAAAGTAACCAACCTGGTAGCTTTGTGCTCCCCTCTCACCCATCCAGCATTAATGGAAAAAAAAAAAATCCAACATGGTTCTCCTTGAATTGAAAACAGAAATCACAGCCTGTTTGTACTCTGACCAAAAGGTTTAATACTTTGTATACCTAACCTCCAATGGTATTCTTCCTGACTAAATACTATTCTAGTTCAATATAATAAGTGATTTATTAATAATGCCTGCTATGACCTAAATGTTTGTGTCCCCTCAAAACTTATATGTAGAAATCCTAACCCCCAAGGAGATGGTATTAAGAGATGAAGCCTTTAGGGGTAATTAGATCATTGGAGTGGAATTCTCATGAACAGAATTAGTGACCTTTATAATTGAGACCCAAGAGAGACCTTTTGCCTCTTCCACCATGTGAGGACACAGCAAGAAGATGCCATGGAGAAGCTAGAAAGTCAGCTCTTTCCAGAAACCAACTGCTTTGGTCTTAGACTTCCTAGCCACCCAATCTGTAAGAAATAAATTTCTGTTGTTTATAATCCTCCTAGTTTATGGTATTTTGTTATATCAGCTTGAACAGACTAAGACAATGCAATATTATATTTCCTCTGCCTTTGCAATGGGAATTTCTGACTCTCTTTAAATGCTTCATATTGACACAATCTGCCCTCCCCTCCAAGTCCTTTAAATGCTTCATGGTCATTAATTCCTACAATGCCCTAAGAAAAAGACAGATGCTATTAGCTGCACTTCACAGGTGAAGAGACCAGAGGCAGAAGATTAAACAGCTTGCCCAAGGGTGCAGAGGAGATAGAGGCTCCTGCTGGGACTGGAACCAACGTGATCTAATGGACCAGAACCATTGCAACCCATTCTAATACTGTGCCTGCCTCTCTATCATGCTGGGCAGAATTCGCAGACCACACAGATTTTCTAGGCTTTCTCTGCCCACCAGAAGCAAGTTAGTCCACTCTTGACTCTGCCAACAATCCAATTAGAGCCCCCACACGCACACAAGCCCATCATCCACTGTCTCCTTCAGAATAGGCCCTATTTCACCTAAACAGGACCAGCATGATGCAGGTCCTGCTCCTATAAGAAAGTCCTTCAGTGGAGAGAAGGAGGTGATTATACACTCCTGAGCTTAATAGTGGAAAGCAAATCTATTCTGAAGAAATTGAATCAGTCTTCACAGAGCATGAGGAACCTGTTCATAAAACATTTGCTAACCATTAACTACAGTCCTGCTATTAAATGTTGTTAATAGCAGCTCTTCTGAACTATGCCTTGCCAGTCTACCTGCACCTTTAATGGGCTAGCTGCTGTCAACGTGACACCCCAGCCCAGCCACAGCACAGCTGGGGTGATGTGTTTAAGCTAAACAGCTCTCTTGATTAGTTCCAGTGCTTGCGGCTCAGCAGGTCACCTCTCTTGGAGGGGAGCCGAGCCCTGGAGACAGTGAGTTCTGTAGAACCACCTGGCTCTGTCTTGCAGCCCTGCGTCCTGCCTACCTTCCACCCGGTCCTGACTTTTCTAGGCAGGCCCAGGACATAGCAGGGTGTTTAGGCTGATTGCCACAGGACAGACAGCAGCCACTTACAGAACTGGAGACTTTCTTCCGGGAGGCTTTTTGTTGTTGTTGCTGCTGTTTGGTTTTGGTGTTAGAGGGGACTAAACCCCAGGGCTTCATACATGCTAAACAAGTGCCCTGCTACTGAGCTACAACCCACACCACTTTTTTTTTTTTTATCTTGAGGGTCTCACTAATGTACACAGACTACCTCTGGTCTCAAACTTGTGATCCTCCTGCCTCAGCCTTCCTCAGTCGCTGGGATTATAGGCATGTGTCACTGCGCCAGCCCTTCTGGGAGGCTCAAATATAAGATGGACTTTGTCTGGCTCTTCTGATCTCTCTTTCCCTTTCCTTTTTCGTAGTTGGCATATCTTTTCCACCATTCCAGCCATTCCTGATTGCTCATCCACACCCAGGTAGTCAGTATCACCATGGACTAAGCCTCTGGCCTGAGCTCGGCTCCTGTCAAAAGTCTCATCCAGGTGACTCAAGGTGGCTGCAACCTATCCCCACCTCCCATGCCCACGGTGCCCTTTCTCACCCAACCCCAATACCAACAGCAAGTTCCTGTCTCATCCATTTTCCCAAGCCAGAAAGTGGCTCCTCTTCATTTCTCTTTCTCAACCACCAGAACCATGGATGGGCTTACTGACTCTACTTCCAAATACCTCAGGCATTCATTCCCTCCACCCAGAATGGTCTTTCTTTTATTTCTTATCCTTAAAGCCCAGATCCCTGCCCTTTTCAGAATAAAGTCATTGTGACCCATTTTATTTTGTGCCTGCCTCTCTTCTGAGTCCACCTTAAAGTTTATAATGCTGTCCTTTGCCCCCAGGTGCCTACTGTCACCATCTGCCCAGCACAATCTTTGAGGATGCAAACAAGAGTTTAGAGTTATTCTTATCCCAGCATTGATTACAGTGCCTAAAAGAAAATGGTTTCAATACCTTATTGGAAATGATTTGAATTCCTGACTGATGGTCCTGAAGTCTGATTTTGCCTGGATGGAAAAGCTTTGAGAAGACAATGCTATAGGAGAGCACTTTGAAAAGGAGGCTTTCATTCTCATCTCATCTCTGGTGGGAAGCATCCCCTTTTGCAGAGAAAAAGAGAGGAGAAATGGCAAGCTTTGCAGCCAGCTCTACAAGAACTCAGAATGGATGTTGCATCTAGACTTGGTGGATGGATCTCTCCCCAGACAAACACCCGTAAGCACCTGGTATGGGTGCAAATGGAGACTGAAACTCAACTAGGGACACATTTGTTGTGTTCCTACTGTGTGTGAAAACAGAAAGCAAGTGTAAAGAATGTCTCTCCCCACACAGTTTTCACTGGATCCCTGGGGAATCTACTCAAAGGCACAAAACAAAGAAAAGAGTAAACTGAGATGATAAATTTCTAGCGTATTTGCTCTAGAAACAACCTCCAGGGTCATCTATGCCAGTGATTTCCAGACCTCCTTTAGCCACCCATATTCTATGGTAGCACGGAGAAAAGACTGAAGTGTAGCACCTGTCCCTAACCCTGTCCCAAATCCTGGTACTCCAAAACAAGGGGAACTCCATTACTAGCTGATTCACATCTGAGAACTAAAGTGAACTCAAAAACCTCTACTGGGGGAGGCACTTGAAAATTAATGGCTATTCTAATGCCCTCAGATTATTCAACTGACTTACAGAATAGCCAAGACTGGGGGCAATGCATGTCACAATCTATGCACAAAGGGCACTGATCTCTGTTGGACTGGCATTGGATCCCACTAGACACGGCTACACCTGGAGGTCTCCAGCCAGGAGGACCTGGAATCCGGGGCTTCCCAGTCCAGCAGCACAGTCCCCTTTCCAGGGAAGGAAGGTGAGGGGAACTGGAGGAGGACGGAGTGGACAGCCAGGTCCTCTCCCAGGAACAACTTTTCCTTGGTGTTGATCTCCAGAATAAACAAGGGTGAGAGGGGAGAGAGCAGGGAGCAGCCGTTAGCACATTCACAGAGCTGTGTCTCCTCTACTGCCGGCACATTGAGCCCTCGCAGTCTCGGAAGATGGAAGGTGGGGTGCAGGAGAGGCTGGGAGAAAGCCCCCAGTGGACCGCTCCTTTCCAGATCGGCCCAGGCCTCCCAGGTCCCGACCCCCACAGAATGCACAGTCCACCTGTCCACCCTAGTCTGTTACCATCCCCTCTTTCATTTTATTCTTCTAACTACACAGGGGTGCCCGAAGTCCCCAGGGGGCTCAAAGGCAGAGATGGTTGATGTTTTCCACGCTTGCCAGCCTCCCCCTCCCTCTCTACTCCCCTACACGGCTGAGAGGACAGTGGAGAAAGCACTGCCAGGAGCCGATCTAAGAACCTCAGTGTCATCACTGTGAACTCGGGCGAGTCACTGGCACTCACTGAGCTCTGCTTTCTGCATCAAAACCACGGGAAGAATGCCTTTCGGAGGAGTGGTAAGAATGCAGGCACGTTTGATGCTATAGGTGAACAGTGCCACACCCGGCACACAGGAGGAGGCAAGGTACAGAAGAGAAGGCGCAGCACAGTGGAGGGTGAGTGAGGACCAGGAGGAGGCCAGGAGAGAGGCGGTGAGCGAAAGCTGCCGCACACCTACCAGCCTGGCCAACTTGACAAGGGCCCCTCGGGGTCTCCATGTATGGGCCCCACTTATCATATTGTACTGAAAAACTATGCGTGAACTGAAGCACCGTGGAAGGAATCACTTTCAAATTGTGCTGCGGACCTTCACGCCTTAAGAAAAACTGAGACAAACTCTCCTACAAATCCCCTCTGGTGTCCAGGAAATCCTGGGTGCCTAACACAGCCTCTATGGGTGCCCAGGGAGAATGAAAAGCCAGGAAGAAGGCGGGAGGCAGCCCTGAACTTGGGTTCCAGCTGTGACATCTCTATGCCTTGTAACTTACCAAAACATCCCCCACAGACCCTCCAGAACCTCAACCCATGGGAAGGCAAGAAAGCAGTGACAAGAACATGGGCCTTTAAGTCAAGATTTGAATCCTTGCCCCATGCCCCACCCTCAGCCTGGCTGTGCAACCTAGGGCAAATGGCTGAGCTCCTCTGTATCTCACTCACCTTGTCCCGCTCACAGAGTTGATTTGTGCAAGAGACGAGATAACAGCCACAGACGCCCAGCCCAGAGCACAACGCATACCGGCAGAGCCTTTGCCCATGACCCAGCTGCCCTCTTCACCACATGAAGGTCCCAATTCGTGTGGACCCACTGTCCGATGCCTGGTGTCAGCTCCACAGCTGAGCTGTTCTCAGGCCCCACAGAAGCCAGAGCACCTAGGTGAGGGAGCCATGGGAAGAATTCACAGCACCTCCCCGCACCAGCTCTAAGGCGCCCGGGAGCCTGTCACCACAGAGGCACCAGGCTGGGAGCTAACAGCAGCCATTCCTCACAGCATTGCCTGAGGACCCCTGCAGCGGCCAGGGCATGCAAGGGCAGTGGCCAGCCCTCTCTGAGGTCACCCCCTCTCAGATCACCTGTGAGAGAGACAACAGGAGGCTTATTTATGTCACTAGGACCTAGAAGGCAGGGAGGAGGCTGTGCAAGGAAGCCTTTAATGAGCACTCTCCTCACGGATGCTGACAGGACTGGGATGTGATGCTCGCCCCAGCCCACATCTCTCAGCCCCAGGACCGCAGTGGATCCACATACCGGCTCCTGCGAAGACTGGATCCACACACTGGCTCCTGCGAAGAGCCATGCGCGGAGCAGCCTGCAGGCCAGGCCGTGAGTGCACAGGGCTGGGACAGCCAGGCTGGGCCTTCCAGAGGTACCACGCAGGCCAACCTCCAGGGCTAGGCCGCCCTCCAGGGACAGAAAGGAAGAACTCAGTGAAAATCGGAAACCGCTCTGTCTATGGAGAGGCTCATTCCCCGACCCGGTCAGGCCCACCTCACCCACATGGCCGCCCAGGTGTGGACATCAGCCTTCTTTCCTCTTAGCCACCCCAGTGCCACCTCGGACCAGCAACAGCCTCCCCGCCAGGCCCAGAAGCCCACTCCTCTGCCTTGTCACCCCTCAGTGGCTATGTTATCTGCTGACTGCCAGTTCCACTGGCCTGAACCTTTGGCCCAGTCCCCAAGCCTCCCTGGCCTTGCATGTGGCAGAGGGTAGGGGGGACCCATGAGGAGACCCCCTCAGGCCCACTGCTCTGTCCTGGTGGAGCAGAGCAGTAGGGACCACCCACCTTCCAACCTCACGGGCAGGTTAGGAGCATGGGTTGCGTTCCCACAGGGCCAAAGAAGAACTGAGAACCCCTGACACCCGCAAAAGCCCTGAGAATTCAGGAACATCCCATTGTGTGTGGAGGCACAGGGATCACTGGGAGACAGGCTTGCTGCATGGCTCCCAGAACTGTACAGCCAGTGGAACGTGTCCCAGAGTTTCCTCTGTGGAGCAGGTTTGGGACAGACAGACCCCTCACTTGGGAAAACAGGCCCCACTCAGGTGCCTGTGTGTTGTGAAACCCGGGAGGGTCCCCAGCTCTGTGTCTGTTGGCTCTGTCACCAAGGTTGCTTTCCACACTTCAGTTTACCCAGCCTTGGCAACACGGGTGCCTGTCCCAAGGGCAAAGATGCCTCAGGAGGCTGAGCCTCTGCATGCAATAAAGACAACACTTTGTGTGGATCCAGCACTCTGCTCTTGCCAGCATCAGCCCACTACATCTCATTAACATTTCATGAGACGGGCTTGCCTCACCCCACTTTTCTGACAAGGACCAAGGCTCAGAGGTGCTTGGTGACTTGCTCAGTGTCACCCAGAGACTGAGGGAAATAAGGTAGTCTAGCATGCACACCACTGCTGCTACCATGATCTGCTGCAGACGCAACCCTATGACTCTAGAATCTGTTCTTCCTTCCAGTGGGTATTGATTCTCCCTCTGTGTGCCCAAAACAAAGGTTGGGAGCCTTTGCTTCCACCAGCACTGAGACAGATCTGCATCTAGTCCCCCTGCCTAGAAAGGGACTCCAAGTCCCCTCCTCAAACTATAGGTTAAGACCCTGGGGCCAGGCCCTGAGGTTCTGTTCTGGATGCTTCTGAGGAAAGGCAAAGGTCATATACCAAGGGAGGTCCAACTCACTGCCAACAGTAACAGTAGGTGCAGAACTTCCCCTTTCTATATCACAAAGCCCCACCAAAAGCAGCCAACTAGACCCAGGGCAGAGAGAACACTCCTGAACACAGCAGCTTACCACAAGCCCCAGCATCTGAGTGCAAGAGTGGGGCCCCTGAGCATTTTAGATGACACCAAATAAAATCAAAACAACACAAATGTCCATCACCTGGTGAATGGGTGAGCAAAAGTAGCTACTGATACAATGGAATATTATTTGCCAAGGAAAATATGTAAAGTACTGATTCATGCTACGGCATGGACGAGCCTTCAAAACACTTTGCTAAGTGAAAGAATACAGCCAAAAGCCCACATGCTGTATGATTCTACTTATTGGAAAACTCTAGCAGAGGTGAATTTATGGAGAAAGGAAGTAGATTAGTGGCTGCCTGGAACTGGTGAAGGTGGCTGGGGAGCAATAGCTAATGTGGGCAGAGTTTCTCCTGAAGGGACCAAGATTTTCTACAATCAGATTATGGCAATGACTGTACAACTTTATGAATGCTGTAGAACCACTGACCTGGACGTTTTATATTGGTTGATTTACGGTATGTAAATTGTATCTCAATAAAGCAATTTTGAAAAATAAAATAATACAGTGATCATTGTCTTTCTGTCCTTTCTGTCCTTTCTGGAGAGGGATAGGGAGAAAGTCCATATCTCAGAAATAGCATTAAACATTCTCCTTGTTATTTACAAGGCCACATGTGGAAGGTGGCAAGGGCTAGGTTTATCAGAGAGTATTTGTCTGGAGACATGTCAGACAGCCCAAATCTGCCTTCTAATCCTGATACTTATCATCACTGCATCCACATTACATACTAAGCACTTTGCTTGTATTCCCTCATTTGTTCTTCACAAGACCTTTTAAGCAGTCTTTTATTAAGAGGAATGGAGAGTTCAGTGGACAGTAACACCTGGCCAGAGGACAGGCAGACAGACAGCGCTTTGCTGGGATATGAACACAGGCCACCAGTCTTCTGAGTCGTATGCTCATCCCTGACCCTGGCAGAGTTCCCAAGAGGCCATCCATGATCCCATCCCCTGGCACAGCAGGGCCCGAGCTTCCTGGAGACTGACACCCAGCAGAAACGAAACTCGCAACAGGATGATGTCTTTTTTTTTCTGCAGAGGCTCTGGGCAGCGAGGAGATGGATTTCCTTTTAAATGACTGTCCACTGCTGCGTGTGATAGCTCTTTGGTTTTATCTAATCCCACTCAGTCCACGTTACTGCTGTCATTTGTCTGCCCCGTCCCGATGGGATGATGGACTGTCCGGCTCAGGGAGAAGCTGGTCTGGTGACAGGAGCAAGAGAAATTCACCAGGCTGGCCCCAACCCAGGTGAACAGAAGGAGGACAGCTCAATCCACCAGCGTCCCTCGAAGCATACTCTAAGCACTTCCAGGAGTAAAGAGGCGAGCTGTAAACCACCACCTGCACAAAGTCCCAGGGAGCCCCACGGACCCATGGCAGACACACAATTCAGTCCCACAGCCAACACCTTCTTCCTGGGCTCCATGGGGCCGTTCCAACCTCATTCACAGCCCAAGTGCCTGTCATAAAGTCAGTGAGGGCCCAGCACCTGTCAGACTTCCTGAATGGAGCCCATAAACAAACCAACAAAATCATAAAGGGGACTATTTATGTCCCAACATTCCTCTGCAAGGAACCCATAAATGGCAACACCAATCTGGGCCTTGCCCAGGCTGTCCTGTCCTCCAACACAAAGATGCTCATGACCCCTGGGCAAACCCCCTCTAAACAGCCATCTTTCAACTGCCCATTTTACCTTGAACTCAAATAAGTTTGCAGTTAGGCTCCAAAAACCGTGTGACTCATCCATTTTCTACCAGCCTGAAAAATGCTCTGCAGTAATTTATCAGTGTGCTAGAGAAGAGGCAGCTGACAGCCATGAGCCAGGGCAGCCGAAACAAACAAGGGCAGCGCCACGAACCACACTTCTACCTCCTACCTCCCAAAGTCCGAATGCCAGTGTTTGGGAAAGGCCCAAATCATTGAGTCCAATATTTTTGTCCAACTGCAAAAATGCAAGTGGGAAAGTTGAGGTAATCAGATGTTTAAGGGACGCCAGGAGGCTGGCCCTACTCAGGCACATGCACGGTGCTTGTAGGGACAGTGAGGGCCATGCATCCTTATTTGCAGAGAGCTACCAGGGCCTCCTGGAACTTGGGAACATAAAAATAGAACCAGGGTCAATCAAGGACATATCCAGCATCAGTCTGAGTGTTCCCTGGACTTGACCTTTTCCAGCTGGTTCTTGAACAAAGTCCAGAGGACATGAGAACATCCATAAGGGACAGCCAGTGGCTTTGAAGAGAGCAATGTGGATGTGAACTCAAGGGGAGAGAAGCTTCATTCAGAAACAGTTGTCAAGTGATACAGTCTCCTTCACTGCAGCTGGGCCAGCTCCTACCCTGCCCACCCAGGAGGGAAGGGGCCACGCAGACAGACCCCAAGACGTCCTGACACTGTGTGTCCCACCCTGCCTCTGCCTTACCTGATTACTGGGCTCCCTGCTCCCCGGAATCTTCCCCAAGGTTTCCAAACTGCTCCCAGCCGCTCCTGCCTCCCTTCTTCCGGCCCCCAACCCTCCTCTCAAACCTGATAGCTCTCTGTTCCTTCAGACCCTGCACTCTCTGTTCCTTCAGACCCTGCAGCAAGTTTCTGGGTTCTGGGGTAGGAGTGACTACAGAATTTCTAGGGCCCAGTGCAAAATGAAAATGCAGATTACTTATTCAGAAATCACTAAGCGTTTCAAGATGGCAAGAAGAGAGCATAAACCCAAGAGCAGAGCCCTGGACCACCACACAGTCATGGAGCCAGAATACCAACCTACCCTGGGTCTAGGGATACTGACTTAGCTACCACGGCCAGGGAAGGTGCCCAGGGGACAGCAAGGCTATGATGGGACCAGCCACAGGCAGGAGAAAAGAAATGAGAGAATGAGGATGGGCCAGAAAGGGAGGTGAGATGGAGACATAGGGAAGAATAGAGAAACATGAAGAGCCCAGGGCAGAGAGGAGCATGTAAGGCAGAAGGGGGAGGCAGAGTCATCAGCCTGCTGCAGGGCCAGAAGAGAGAGGCCAGGCATCAAGGGAGTACTTCCCTCCCTCTCTCCCTCAATCCCTCCCTCCCTCCCTCCCTCCCTCCCTCCCTCCCAGGCACCTGCCTCCATGGTGGTTACTTTTTGTGTCCCCTCAAACACACATGCATACATATGTCAAAGATGTTTTCCCCTTCTGTTCCATATTTTTGTTTGGTTGGTGTTTTCTTTTTTTTCTTTGTGTTTTCTTCTTTTCTTCTCTCTTAGTCCTCCTCCTCTCCCTCTGGTCTCCTGGCCTCTCCTCCCTTCCTTCTCTTTCACCCTCCTTTCCTTCTCTGTTTCCTTCCCCTGTCACAGCTCCCTACTTTGGATTACATGGAATTTTCTGCCTTCCTTGCCTTCCCTTGCTTTGCCTCTCCTGCACTGGACTGGTTGAGGCTGGTCTTGAGGCTGAAGGAGACTTGGAGGACACCCGGTTCCAGGACAAACCCAACACACCTGGCCCTCCCACAAGATCCCTCATCTCAGGGGACGGGGACAAAGAGACTTCCCCCTTCCCCACAGCCTTCTAAAGGCCGTGAGAGTGAGGGAAGCTATGCACACTCGGGTATCACAACAGAGTATCCAACAGAGGGCCCAACATGGCAGCCCAGGCCAGCTGACTCCTAGTGTTCCTATGACAACATAACTCAGAGAAGTTCAGTGACTGGCCCAGAAGCATGTGGGTAAGTGACAGGTGAGGACGCACGTTCATGCTCCACCCATAGCTCCATACCTCAGAACCAACTCTGCTCCTATGAATACCCTATCTCCATTCTTCCTCTTAACCCACCTCTTGTCAGTGTGAGAATCCCCTTCCTAAGAGAGTCCTGCCATAACACACATGGCCTCTGTGCTGCACTGGGCTTGCTCACTTCTTGCGTATGCTTCACTGGAGCCCTGTGTTCTCTGCGCTAATAAACAGGCTCTCGTTCTTTTAATAGCTGAGCCCTGGGAACTTGGAAGATACAAATAAGGAGAACACCAAAGTTCAGGAGGAAAGCCAGGAACCACAGGCACAGGCAATCTTTGCAGAGAAAACCCCTCTCCCAAGTGTGTGAGTGATGCCAGCAAGTGATCGCACAGGAAGAGTATTGGAGGGCTTCGGATCTGGAACCAAACAGCCCTGGTTCCAACACTAACCAGCTGTGTGACCCTGGGCAAGACATGCATCCACTCTTTACACCAGAGTCTTCATCTGCAAATAGAAATATTAACGGGCTGGGCATGGTGGCGCACGCCTGTAATCCCAGCGCCTTGGGAGGCGGAGGCAGGAGGATCACAAGTTTGAGACCAGAGGAAGTCTGTGTAACTTAGCGAGACCCTGTCTCAAAAAATAAAAATAAAAAAAAATTTAAAAATGGGCTGGGGGTGCAGCTCAGTGGTCGAGCACTTGCAGAGTATGCAAGTGCAAGGCCCTGGGTTCAAACCCCAGTACCGCAAAAAAAAATAAAAAAAAGAAAAAGAAAAAAAAGAAAGAAATACTAATTGGACTCACTTCCTGGGATTTTTCATGGGGTTTAGATAACATAAAGAACTTTCCCCCCATGCCTGGCATGATTTTATGTACTGAAAACATGTTAGTTATAAACATGGGACTTAAATAAATATAAATATTTGTTGCATGCCATACATGCAGGTTTCTTTCCAGGATGGAGGTCTATATCTCGGGAAAGAAAATCAACAACGATGCTGCCCTCATGCAGCTTGTATTCTAATAGACAGACACATTACCTCTACTATGAAGCAATATAAATGCAGGAACTAGAGATGCAGGGCCGAGCAGCATTTGGAGTAGGAAGCAAAGGCAAGAACCTCTCAATAAAGGGAAGTAAGGACCAAACCTTGCAGCTCCCTGGAGAAAAAAATAAATAACTGCAAAGACTCTGACACAGGACATGCTGTGTGTTCAAGGACAAGCCAAGGGCGAGCGGGGCTTGGGTAGGGGGAGGAAAAGAAAGATCAGGAAGGGATGAGGTCAGGGAGGGAGGGGACAGCTTGTGCTTGGCTTTGGAGGCCTGGTGAGGACTGTGCATCGCATTCTAATGTGAGCGACAGCCACTGGAGAATTGTGAGCGGGTTGGATCTGATTCTCATTTTAAAGCATCATTGACCTCTGTGGGCAAAAGGCAGATGGAACACCAGTTAGGCCACCTGGACAGTCCAGGGAAGAATTGACAGCGGCTCGGACAAAGTTTTCCATTGCTACACAGGGCTCTCTCTTTACTCCTGGCTGGCTACTTATCTCTCTGAAGTTTCTTTGGGCCCGAATTCTCTGCACATTATTTGTTGTTGTTGTTGTTAGGTGCCTTCGAGTTGGTATCCAACTCATAGCGACCCTCTGCACAACAGGGGAGACACTATTGTCAGTGCTTCTCTGCTGTGCATAGGGTTTTCAATGGCAGAATGATTTTTGGGAGGGGGTTGCCAGGTCCTTCTCCCACTGCACATTATAACCAGTTGGGTTTTACTCTGCCAACAGCTGCCTATGAGTCTGGAAAACTGCAGGGGTCAATGTGGACAAGGGTTGACCCTGAGGTGCAGGGGAAACAGATAACAGAAGGCTGGAGGTCAAAATGGGAAGACACAGGTCTAAAGGAGATTTTCAGCCAACAGCACCACACAGAGTAACCTGCAGAGTCAGCCCCAGATCCACCCTTCACCTGTACCACCCTGGAGAAGTCATCTGACTGCCCCCCCCCCACCTTAGCTTCCTCATCTGTAAAATGGAGCTAACAAGGGACAGGTGCAGGGAACATTCATGATAGTGCACAGACAGAGCTGGACACCCATCAGGGACTCCTTTGATGGTCCCCACCCATCCACCACATGCAAATGCATCCCACACATCTTTGAGCCCCTATCCACCTAGACTAGCTCCTAAAAGGTTTGTTGATTGATGTGGCAACAATCAGAAACAATCTCTGGGTCCTGGAGATGAGGAGTTTGAAAAGCATTTCCTGATTGACACAGAATGTGTGTCACAGCTGGATATCACAGCACTTCCGAGAAGCAGAGAGGAGTGGAGAGAGCTTCTGCTGGCCCGTGCCCAACCCCGAGAGTGACAGTGTGTTTACAAGAGCTATTAGGGGCTGCTGCTCTTCATAGCTTTCGGGATGATTTACTCCACCAGGACTGGCAGGCCACTCCTTTTCCTTTCACTGTTGAATTGATCATTGAATCACAAATATTCCATTTGAATAAAGCGATTTCACTTCAAGGCATGCAGAAGCTCAAAGCCCACAGCAAGAAGACCCTTCCTCCATGCTGGGGGGAGAGGGTCTGTACTCCCGCAGGTTATAGGGAGATAAATCTTTTTGTTTGTTTTATGGTACTGGGGAGTTGAACCCAGGACTGCACATGTGCTTTGCAAGAACTCTACCACTAAGCTGCACTCTCAGCCCAATTTTTATTTTTTATCTTGAAACAGGGCCTCACTAAGTTATGCAGGGTGCCTCTGGCCTTGAACTTGTAATCTTCTTGCCTCAGCCTCTCAAGTTGCTAGGATTCCAGGTGTGCACCATGGCACCTGACTGAGAGAAATCTTTTAAAAGCACATTACAAACAATTCCCACAGCCACAGGACTCACAAGAGCATGGCGTGCATCTCATTCAGCAGAGAATTCCCTGACCTGAGCACAGTGCCTGACATTCACATTTATAAATACTTCTTGAATGAATGACTCCACCAATCCACCTGCCTGGCCAGAAGCTGTCTTAACTCCATTGGGGCCAGGTTACCAACAGCCCTGGAACTTACTATGTGCAAACAGACAGGTGGAAGAGCCAGAGAAGAGAGTTGGTAAAGCAAGGCAGGGATGCAATGTTGTTCAAAGATACTCAGAGAGCTATCCAGCTCAACGTTCCTCCCATCTATTTGAACACCTATTAGAGTCAAATGTTATGTCAGGGTGACAAAACAGTCCCTCTACCCTTTGAGGGCTTGATAGTTGAGTCTACGAAGTAAAGTGATAGTAGATAGGCAAACAGAAGAAGAGGTATACCAATGTATCCTGTGCACAGGGTCATCTCCTAAAGGAAAAAATGAAGACCCCAAAACACAGTGAAATCTAGACACTTAGATACCCTGCACATAGGGGAGAGGGAGAGAGGGAGTAGGCATTTTGGAGGAGAGGAAATGATTTGAGAAACAGTGAACAGACCCTTGGAACAGGTGACAACATGTGCCTGGGCAGGGGGTTGACTCCTGCCTCCTCTCCTGGGATGCTGTTATCGGTCCTAGGTGGAGGAGATTCCCTGGGAGCCTTGACAGTGGGTTCCTTTTGAGGATCCACCTTCAGGCAGATGGGGGAGCTCAGAGGAAGCCCCTGCCTACACCTGCTGTATCTCAAATTCCCTCAGTACAAAGCAATCCATATATACATGCATCATATCTTGAGATGGCATTTCCTGAACTACTTCAGCACAACGCAACCCTTCAAAGTCTATTTTATTAACCACATTTTCTGTATGAGGAAAACAGAACTCAGAAAAGTTCAGTGACTGGCCCAGAAGCACGTGGGTAAGTGACAGGTAAGGATGCACGTTCATCCTCCATTCATAGCTCCATACCTCAGAACCAACTCTGCTCCTATGAATATCCTATCTCCATTCTTCCTCTTAACCCACCTCTTGTCATTGTGAGAATCCCCTTCCTAAGAGAGGTCCATAGATAGGCAAGCAGTGGGGATCCTCTTCCTAAGAGAGGTCCACAGATCAGCAAACAGTGGCAGGGGACAGGTCCCATAAAGATGACCACTGTAGAAAGAGGCCACCAACATCTCTGTGATGAACGCTGTTGAACCACTGTTGCAAATGCAAGATGGGGGTGTGTATATTTATATTCCCATACACACATGCACGCATATAGTGGACTCAAGAAACTCATAGTTTGAGAAAACCAGAAGGTATGAATAACGCAGTGATACTGTCTTACTGATATAGACCACCAGTAGAAAACTACATGATTTATCATCCATACAGGAACAACTTTGAAGAATGAAAAGTGGCCCTGCTCTGGGATAACAGGTGTAAATGAAGACTGGAAGAGATAAACCCATAGGTAAGGTCACTGCAGCTAGTAGGTCACAAGCCCCAGCCAACCTTATACACTCTCAGGTTTCAAGTATCCTTTGCAAGTGCTAAATTTTGCACAATGATATCTCATCCCTTGTGACAATAGCACAAACTACGGAAGTTCTGGAAGAATCAACGGGTACTGTTGCTCTTTGTATTAGAACAGTAACAGTCCTTATAATAATCGCAGTTTCTGCTTATTGGATACCTTAGAGTGTGCTAATACATTACAAACACCTCACTTGATCCTCACAGTGACAAGAGGTGGGCATTGTTAAACCCATTTTACAGATGAGTAAAACAGGTACAAAGAGTCTGGCAGAAGCCAGGTGCCATGGTACAGTCCTGTAATCCACAGTGACTTGGGAGGCTAAGGCAGGAGTATCACAAGAAAAATAAAAAAGGTCTGGCAAAATGAGGTGGCCAAAGTCCTGAAAGTGAGTGAATATTCAAACCAAAAAGGATCTGATTTTAAAGGCCATATTCTTAACTACAAGCTGAAAGTCTTCCCAGTTTCTTTTTACCTATATTCCCCCATCCTTGGCCATTCCCAGCTCAGCTCCCACGTTCCCTGCCAATTTCTTTCTTTCCATTTTACCATCCATTTCCCTCTTTAACCTCTGTCCTTTTTTGCTTTCAATTTATCTCTGGAAATATATTTTCCTCTTTCTAAAAACTTCTTTGTCCACCTACATTCCTATTACCAACCTCCAAAGATGCTAATCTTATCTGATAAGTCTAAGAGTTCCTTTATCCAATGAAAGCTGAAATTGTAAAATCAGATTTAAAAAAATAAATAAACAGTTATCCAATAATAACATTGAAAATGCCCAGAAGTCCCCTTTCAAGCTCCCAAGAAGTCTTCATTTACCTCCTTCTTCATCTCTAATTAAACAGCCTTTCCCATGAGCACTAGAAAAATACACATATTTCTTACTCTACTCTATCACCTTTGGGTTTTATTCCATAATTAGCAGGGTAGCTGCAACCCTTCCTATTTTCCATTGCACATGTTCAGCTTTTCAGTTATTGTCAAGGTTAATGGGCAATTGTGGACTGGCGGAGGTACCTGATCAAGATTTATCGCATGGTGTCCAGGGGCAAATGGGTGCCAGGTTACAAATGGATTTGTGGAGGCCAACTCAAGGCAAGCGAGAAACCCGTGCAAGCCAAGAGGCATGAGCCATGGAAAAAAACAGCTGGAGGAGGGAGCCAGGGCATTGCTGCGTGCGGGAGATGCAAACACAGGAGGACAGCAAAGAAGCAGAGTGAGCTTGAGAAAAAACTGGCTTCAGTGGAGACAGGGCGAGTTCTGGAACGAAGAGGCTGGAAAAAAGCCTAGGACCAATTACATTCATTAGTCAATAGGGGCAACAGGAGAAAAGTATCAGGCTTAAGCTATGGCAGGGAAAGTTCAAGCTCATTAGAAAGAGAAAACGTGAGCGGTAATGATCCTCTCAGACAACTTTCAGACTCGAGTGAGGCTTGGAAAATGTTAATTGGGCTTGAAAATATTAGACAATCCTAAATTCACCTGGTAAGGCCCTACCCCCATCTCATGACGTCTTTCCTTTATTAAAGGAACACAGATTGATAAGTAAACCCCATTGTTTTAAAGGTTACCAGGAAATTGCGTCCAGAGTTAAAGCCAACTAAATGGCCTTAGAAAAATGGATCGAAGTCTGAATTTCTCATCAAAGCAGTGCTAGGCAGATTTGGCCTCCTAAAGGTTTCTCTTCCCATCTGATGGATCTGATCAATCAGTCCCATTTCCCCTGCACTGAGCTGCCTGATGGGAGCTATCTGGGGGCCCACCCTGCAGGAGTGCTGGAGTGAGGAGCTCTTGGGCCCTGAGATTGCACTACCTGCTCAGAATGACAAAGGTTCAGAAGCTGGACAGCCTGGGGAGACCCCAGGGTGGAGAGCTGACAAGCAAGCAGTCAGCATCAAGGCAAGGGGCGAGATACCAGCCGGGAAAAGGCAGGCACTAGGCAGCAGAGCAAAGCAAGACTCCAGAAGGCAGGAGCCCAGGGCCGCAAACTCAGGCCCCCAGGAGAACACACTGGCTGGGCCACATCTGGGGCATTGCTGCTCCAAGCCTTGGAGGGAGGGCAGGGAGCCATCCTGGGATGTTGAAACTGGGTTCAGAATGGGGGATCCAGACATCAGCCACAGACTATATTCAATTCTAGAAAACAAAGACATAAAGCATGAAAATGCACAGTGTCATATTTGGCTCAGAAGACACCAGCTATTGGGACACTAGTTTGAACCCAGTGCCTTCCCCCAGGCCACACCTCAGAGGGGAAGACGGAAAAGAAAATATTCTCCTCCAATTACAAAGCCATGCACCGAGGGATTATTGACCAGCGAGGTGCACCCCAAGGCTCCTTCAGCCAAGTAGGGTCCACAGCACCACATAGCTTGCCCATTCGGGACACAGAGAGGTTGATGTCTCTAAGTCCCTGTCGCAGCTACTCCCTCTGGTGGTCACCCCCAGATGAAGGACCCTCCTAGTGCAGCCAGGGAAGATCAGGGCTGGGCATCGCTTCCGCCTCAAGCAGTCTTGGGTTTTGCTTATCCCCTGAGACAAAGTGCATGACCAGGTTAGGCTTAGGTAGGCATGAGCCTTGCAAATCCAGGACAGCCATCAAAGGGAAGCAGTGGTGTGTGTTAATGAGAACAGTACAAGAGACAAAATCAGAGCTGACCTAAAGGATTTTTTTTAATGAAACAGGACATAGAAAAGCAGAATATGTGTGAAAACATTAACTCAAATGAGTCTGCTTACTTAAAAAGTGAACTTTGTGACTGGGCACCTTAGGGGCAGCATGAGAAACCAAACAAAAACACATTACCCTGAACAGGAGGGAGAACAGGGTTGCCAAAAAACATGTAGGACACCTGACCAAGTTTGAATTTCAGATAGACAATGAAGAGATTTTAGTATATCCAAAGTATCACAGAAGATTTCAGGGGCAGCTTGAGAAGACAAAAAGCAAACATTGTAATGACATGTGCAAAGAGCTGGAGATAAAAAACCAAGAAGGAAGAACATGCTCTGTTTTTCTCAAGCTTAAAGAATTGAAGAAAAAATTCAAGCCTCACGTGGCAATATGAAGGATTCTACAGGGAAAATATTAAATGATGCAGGAAACATGAAAAGAAGATGGAAGGAATATACAGAGACATTATACCAAAAAGAATTGGTGGGTGACCCACCATTTCAAGAGGTTACATATAATCAGGAACCAATAGTACTGAAGGAAGAAGTGGAATGTGCCTTGAAGGAACTGGCAAAACACAAGGCTCCAGGAATTGATGGATTGTCAATTGAGATGTTTCAACAAACAGATGCAGCACTAGAGGTGCTCATTTGTTTATGCCAAAAGATTTGGAAAAGAGCTACCTGGCCAACTGACTGGAAGAGATTCATATTTATGCCTATTCCCAAGAAAGGGGATCCAAACTAATGTGGAAATTATCAAACAATATCATTTTTTTCCCAGTGCTGAGGGTTGAACCCAGGGCTTGCATGCTTTGCAAGTGCTGTACCACTGAGTTGCACCCTCAGCCCATTTTTTACTTTTTTTGAGACAGGGTCTCACTAAATTACACAGACTGCCTCTGATCTCGAACTTGTGATCCTCCTACCTCTGCCTCCCGAGTCACTGGGGTTACAGGCATGCACCCCTGCCCCTGGCTCAAACAATACCATTAATGTCACATAGAAGTAAAGTTTTGTTCAAGATCATTCAAAAGAGACTGCAGCAGTATATAGACAGGGAACTGCCAGAAAATCAAACTGGATTCCAAAGAGGGTATGGAATCAGGGATATCATTGCTGATGTCAGATGGATATTAGCCAAAAGCAGAGAATACCAGAAAGGCGTCTGTCCATGTTTTGTTGACTTTGCTAAGGCATTTGACTGTGTGGATCACAGCAAATTATGTATAACATTGTGAAGAATAGGAATACCAGAGCACTAAATTATACTTGGGTGGAATCTGTACAATCTGTACATGGATCAGGAGACAGTCGTTCGAAAAGAACAAAGAAGCACTGCCTGGTTTAAAGGCAAGAAAGGTGTGTGTCAGGGCTGTATCTTGTCAGTGTACCTCTTCAATATCTATGCTCAGCAAATAATCCAAGAAGCTGGACTTTATGAAGAACAATATGGCATCATGATTGGAGGAAAACTCATTAACAACCTGTTATGCAGATAACACAACTTTGCTGAAACTGAAGGGGATTTAAAACATTACTTATGAAGATCAAAGTACACAGCCTTCAGATATATTGTGCCTCAACATCAAGAAAACAAAAATCCTTATACCTGGATCAGTAAGTAACCTCATCATAAATGGAAAAAAGGTTGCAGTTGTCCAAGATTTTGCTTTACTTGGTTCTACAGTCAACATCCATGAAAGCATCAGTCAAGAAATTAAAAGACACATTGCACTGGGAAAAGATCTCTTATAAAAGATCTCTTGAAAACTCTAAAAGGTCTCTTGAAAGTTTTGAAAAGTAAAGATGTCACACTGAAGACAAACGGGTGCCTAACTCAAGCCATGGTATTTTCAGTTGCATCATATGCTTGTGAGAGCTGGACAGAAAATAAAGAAGACAGGAGCAGAATTGATGCTTTTGAACTATGGTGCTGGAGATGAATATTGAATATACCATGGACTGCCAAAGGACCAACATATCTATCCTAGAAGAAGTTCAACCAAAGTGCTCCTTGGAAGCAAGGATTGCTAGATTGCATCTTACATATTTTGAAAATGTTGTCAGGAGGGATCAATCTTTGGAGAAGGACATCAAGTTTGGGAGAGTGGTGGGTCAACAAAAAAAAGGAAGTCCCTCAACTAGATGGATTGACACAGTGGTTGCAACAATGGGCTTAAACATTGAAAAAGATCATCTACATGATGCAGTGTTGGGGTGTGTTTCATTCTGTGGTACATCGGGTTGCTATGATTTGGACCCAACTGGATAGCACCTAACAACTATCACAGGGGATATACTTATACTAAAATGTATTCATTGTTATTCATTGTTTATCTGAAATTCAAATTTAGCTGAGGGCTCTCTATTTTTATTGGTTAAGTCTAGCATCACTGCTGGAACAGTATGTGGTGTCCACTCTGAGCACCAAGACTCTGAGCACAGCTCTGTAAGAATCCATCAAAGGTCATCTATAAATGAACAATAGTTGTACATGGAAAATGTTTTTTTAATAAAAAGCATTATTTGGCAGAGAAGAAGATAAAAAGAAGAAATTGCCGAAATCCAAGAATGATTTATTATAAGAAATACCCTATTCTGGGAGTCTTAAAGGACATAGTCCTCATTTTGGGTTTTGTGCCTTATATGAGTTACTTAATCTTTAGGTTAAGGAATTAATTTGAAGGGCTGGGACATCCCTGTGGTCTTCCCAACCCTAATATTAGGGTTCTATTCACTTAGAAGCACCTGAAGTGGGAGAGACAGAAGTACTGATATTCTGAGCCCTAGAAAAACAAAGACAGGGGGCACCTCTCTCAACCTGGAAGACGCAGATTCTTGACTCCCCAGCTGGTAGAGAATAGACATGACCATGTTCTAAGAGAGGAAGTCATGAGGTTGAAGTACAGAAACAGGCTGAAAAAGAAGAGAGAGGTAAATCCATAAATTCCCATGTGTTCTTTGGGCCTCTCAGGACATGAGGGGTCTTTGCCAGCATCCAGAGGCTGATGTAATAGTAGAGAAGCATGCCCTTCTTTGTCATTGTCCTATCTAAGACCAGGTCTGATTCCAAATGCTTGGTTGTTGTGACAACACTCTCTGAAAATAAAATCTAACTGATCCTAGTGAAGAAAGTTTGTTTCAGATGTTGCAAGGCTCACTTTATCACAGAAGACGCTGATAAGGCTTCAGGAAGGTCACAGCAATAGCAGACAGAAGTCATGTGTGGATTCCCAGGAATGATTAAGACAAATGTCAAGTTTATAACTGCAGCTGTTTCTTTTCCACATGTAGCAAGAGTGTTTTCCAAAGAACTACTGTAATTTGGTCTAAACTTAAAAGTGGTGTGGGAAGAGACCAGTAGAAAAGCTTCCTTTTCTTTTTTAACATGTAAATAAGCAGCTTGGAATGGTAAAGACTGGGTTAACTTCAAAATATACTACTATAAGGGTTTGGGGTTGGATCTGCCTGAAACAGTCTAATTTATCTCAGCAAAAACACATTTTTACATTTACAGCAAAAAATAGTTAAACATTCCAAAGTGTACATGCTTATTTTGTTGGGAAAATTATACACATTTGTTTGATTAGCTTTGGTAAATAAAATAACCAAGTCATCACTCAAGGCTCAGACGTGGCTGCAAAATTGATTCAACGAAATGTCAAAATAAATCACAGCTTAAAAATGCATGGTATGTAACTTCTAAAAATGAAAACCACATCTATCTCTGTCAGGGTTGTGAAGCCTGTGCATTAAAATTATATCAAAACCAAATGCATTTTTGAAGGGAAAGTATTGATTTAATCGACTCTTCCTGACTAGTGATTCAAATCATGATTTGAATCAATTTGATTTTAATCGAGCCCACCCTATCCAAAAGTCATTTCTACGTGCCTTTCGAGTGCAAGATGTTATTCTCTGTGGTCCATTTGTCTTCCTAGTTATATGATGCTGAAACTGATATGAAAAAGCTTGCGTTCCCCATATCATGTCTACATGGCAAGGGCAAAGACTTCCACAAACTTAGACCAACTGCAAACAAGCCTGGCAAAGCCACCCAAACACCAACTGTAATTAATAAGAGACTTGCCAGTGGTCCCAAGGATGCCAGGACCTGGGATTCGGCAAGGACCTGGATAGCAGGACACTGCAGATGGTGCCAGCAATGGGGAAGAGGAACGTTTGTTCACAGAGGGGGATGCACCACGAGAGGGCTGTTTGGCTGCAGGCAGCACGCAGGGGTCACTGCAGCCTCATGGGATTCAGAGGGCAGGTGTAAAGGCCATGCTTCAGTGACAGAAGTTCAAGTGCAACACTCCAGGCTCTTGCAGAATTCTGGGATCAAAGAGGTCAGGAACAAGGCTAGCTTCAATCACTAGGGGCCAGCACAGTCACAGAAAGAGCCAAAAGCCAGAGACCAGGACAAAACAGAGACTTGAAGGAAACCACTTTCTAGAATCAGGATAAGGCCAGCCTCAGCAGGATGCTGACCTGAGGCTGAAAACATGAGATAGGTGTTGGGGAAACAGAATCATGCCAGCATTGATGAGGTGAATTAACTAACCTTTCCATCTCAGCTTCTTAAAGGGCTCATGAAGATTCACATGCGTGGCAAGCATCTGGGCACTACGGGAAGTGCTCAATGGAAGGGGAAAGAGAAAGAGGAAGAGGAGAAGTGCCCAATGGAAAGAGGAGGAGGAGGAGAATGTTCCCTGTTCCTTGCTAAGGTAACCAGCTGTTCAGTTTGCCCAAAGTAGAAGGGTTTCCCGTGATGCAGGACATTCAGTGTTAACCTAAAAAGAGCCCAGCCACCCACGATGGTCGCCTACTCCATTCCTTCCTACCTGTGCCCAGCCTGACCACAGCATGGGGTGGTTAGAACCTGCGGGCAGGCTTAAGCACCTTCAGCCATGGGGATTACTGACCAGGACAGGCAGAGAGCCAGGCACCTCATCTCCTTGGAGGGAAAGCTGAGTGCTCTCCTATGAGGATCATGGGGTGGCTTTTCCCTTCAAGGCACCTGATGACAGGAATAGGCGAATCAATGATCGTTAATGAGCTGCCCAGTGTAATCATTTCCTGCCGCCATTTCCAGTTAAAGAAAACAGACAAGGGGTAGAAGGATGGCGAGGAGACAGGTCCGCTGAGCCTGGGTCATGAAGTCTCTGCTGATCTCCTCATCCTTCACTCAGTTTTAACTCCTGCCCAGCGTCTCACTCCAAGCCTGGCCTAAGGTGAGCACTCCATTCACACACACAGCATCAAATAAGCCAAGAGGTTTAGCTGAGATAGGCTCTCCATCCTCCATGGGCTCTGCAGAAGGCAGAGGTACCTGGCTAGGAATCGCCAGCCCAGAACATGGTTCATGGGCAGACACCACTCCCCAGGCCAGGGCCATGGCCTTCCCCATCAGTCATCTGAGGACAGGGCAGTCACACCACCTGATGCCTACTTCCCATGCTGCTGGAGAAGCATAAAACAGTGAGAGCCCGGAGGACCCAGTGAATTCTTGCTGCAAGCCTGCATGGTCAGAGAACCTGGCGGGGATTACGCACCTCTTTGGGGACTTACGGGTGGATTTAGGAATGTGATTTCTGCTGGCTGCTCACATATAGCAGAGCAGGCGGAAAGCACGGGATTTGGAGGCAGAATCTGGGTCTTTCTCTCAGCTCAGCTATTCCAGAAATTCAGCCTCGGTGACATGCCAGCAGCCCTTGAGATACTTCCTCACGTTTGGTCCTCCATTCATCCTCAGCTGAAAACGATGAAATATGCATTGCTATCTCCTGTCTTATTGACAAGGAGACAGTCCAGCAAGGCGGGACTGAGGCTGAGAGAAATGAGCTACTCAGGATAACCCAGCAGTGACTTACAAGGTCAGTATATTTGCTCTGAACCCAAATAGGTGACTCTGAAACCTTGGAATGTAGAGTAGGAATGGGTGCAGCTGACAGCAGAATCCAGCAATAGGAACCTCGGGGCAGGAAGAGTCTTCCATGCACCGGCCATCGAGGGCAACATGGGAGTGTTATTCTAACCAGTACCTGCCACCTGCCAGAATACAAGGCAGACAGAGGCCATCCTGCTCCCCACGGACGGCACATACCCATGCCAGACTGACTTGCCTAACAAATAATTGGACTCCAAATCTCCATCCCCTGCTCCCTCATTTTCCAGGCATCAGGATAGTAGGCCAGGACCACTTCAGCATTTTGACTACCATGGCTTCCAGGCACTCTCAGGCCAGAAGGACACTGAGATGAAGCTCCAGAGAGGAGGGGCTGGTGCTCAAGTAGGTACTCAGGACCTCAAGCAGATGTTGCCAAGACCAGCTGCAGAAAAGTTCAAATTCAGGTCAAGAGACAAGGAAAGCCTCAGAGGCTGCAAGGTGCAAGCCCAGGTGCAGGAAGCACAGGAGATGAGGCAGGGAAGTGAGCTGCTGGTGCAGCGGGCTTGGGCGCTGAGCTGCTCAACACCACACAGCCTGGGACCAACTATCGCACTGCCTACCGGCTTCCACCGGAAGGGGCTGGTTAGAAGTCACTCCACTTCCTTTTTCTGCATCACTGTGACCCCTACCCCCGGCTCCTCTGTGCTTTCTTGTTTCTCTAATTGAAATGCTCACTTCCTCCCATGTGTGACACTCGGTCTGCCACCATCCTGCCCATCTAGAGCAATGGACTAGGGTCACATTCTATTCTAGGCTACACCAGGTTTTCAGACACAAAGGTGCTATATTTGAAGACCACTACCATTGAAAACCCTATGAGGGTCACTATGAGTTGTACCTGACTCAACAGGCACCCAACAACAACAACCCTCTAAGAAATCACAGCCTTTTAACCATGCAAATCAGCACAGGCCCACAGCCAGGGACCACTTTGCTGAGCGGGTCCCTGCAGAGTGTCCATACAGTCAGGTTCCTCATCCCCAGGACATCTTGCTCCCTAGTGCTCTGCCCTTTTCACAGCTGAAGAATGTGACCTTGAGCAAGGAACTTCATCCCTTGAGATCCCAGCATTCACAGCCATAAAGAGAGAAGTCATATGAATTATGTTGTTGTTGTTGTTGTGTGCCATCGAGTCAGTATCCGACTCATAGTGACCCTCATAGGGTTTTCAATGGCAGATTGTTTCGGGATTGCCTTGGGAGTGGGTTGCCACATCCTTCTCCCATTTTTGCAGTGCTGCGAATCAGACTCGGGACCTCAGAGACTGCAGCACAGCGCTCTACCAACTGAGCTAAATCCCAACCCCATGAATTATGATAGCAGCTTTTTTGCCTCTGAGTATGGAAAAAAAATCCCTATAAGAGTATACTTTTATATAAGTTAACTAAGGAAACATATGAAGATAAAAAGGCACTATGAATTTAGTAATATCTTCAAATAAATCTATTTTATTTATTTCAACAACATCAAGTAAAAAGTAATCACACAGTGGTACACCCTTTTCCACAGTTTTACTTTCCACTGTCAACTGTGGTCTGAAAACATTAAATGGAAAATTCTAGAAATAACTTATAAGTCTTAAATTATGGATCATTCTGCATAGCAAGAGGAAATCTTGTGCCATTCTGCACCATACCACCCGGGATGTGATTCATTCCTTTGTCCAGCACATCTATGCCATATATGCTGCCCACCTATTAGTCATTTAGGAGCCATCTCAGTTATCTGATTGACCACCCTCGTATCACAGTGCTTGTGTTCAAGTGACCCTTATTTTACTTAACAAGGGCCCCATAGCATAAGAGCAGTGATGGTGGCAACTTGAATATGCCAAAGAGAAGCCTTAACCCTTTGACTACCATTGGGATACATATGTCAAAACATCACTGGGTATGAATTTGACAGAAAACCAAGAAAGTGGTGGGAAAGGGCATTTTACAAACTCATATTATGTGTTCCAGTTATTTTGCTATCATGTTTTTTATTTATTCATTGTAATGATGATATTCTGGAAATAAAATACTTTTATTGTCATATATTTTGATTTGAAATGGATAGTCAAAGGGCTAAAGTACTTCTTTTAAATGAACAGGTTGAAAGTTGTTGAGTTAATAAGAAAAGAAAAAAATTATATGCTGAGGTTTCTAAGATCTATAGAAAGCTATTGTTAATCTCTTATTGTACCTAATATATAAATTGCACTTTAGCATAGGAATGTATTTATGCATAGCAAAAGACAGAGTGAATATAGGATTTCAATACTGCCCAAGGCTTCAGGCACCCACTGGGGACCATGGAACATATCCTATGTGAATAGGGGAGGACTAGTATACACATGAGTAAGATTTATTATTTAGTTCCCCTACTGAGCAATGATTGAGCAATGCACTGTGGACTCTTGGATCCACAGTAAAAATTCCAAGTCCCCCATGGGTCCACAGCCTGCAGGCTAGCAAACAGCAGGCTAGACAACCTCCAAGGGCCTTTCAAGGTCATTAATTCAACAAAGATTTCCTAAGAACCTGCTAAGAAGGGAACGTTCTAGTTAGGGAGGCAGATAAAATCCAAAAGAACAAAAGAATAACTAATTGTCACAGGTAAAACCTAAGAGGGACATAAAAAAAATGAGAGAGCATGGAGAATGTGGCCTCTGTTAGAAAGGTCAAGAAAGGCTTCTCTGGGGTGATAACATCTGACCATATGGTGTAGAAGATGAGAAGGCACCAGCCATGGGAAGAGAATGGCACATGGAAAAGGCTCAAAGCCTTCCATGCCAAAGAAATAACCTTTCTAAAGGCTTCGAGGTAGTGCCAGTGTGCTCTGCTTGTGGATCTTTATGGAAACATGAAAATAGAAAGTTATAGTGAGGAAAACAGCAGTTCCACTGGGGTGTCTCAAGTTTGAGGAGTGTGTGTGAGGTCAAAACAAAGTGTTCAAACAGCCCAACAAGAGGAAGCCAAAATTCAGAGATAACTGTGCTAGGAATATATACTTAGGAGTCATTCACACAGAGATGATATGACATTCCAAACTTGGCAAAAAGTGGGGAAATCTAGACAAACAAGAGAAGAGAGGAGGATCTGGACCAAGTCTTATTAATAACACCTTTGAGCTGGTGAGGAGGACAAGAAACAAGCAAAGTGAGTGGGAGTGGCAGTCGGGGCAGGAGGAAGAAACAAAGACTTAATAGTATCATAAAACCCAGAACAGAAAGGAATTCAAGGAGTAGGGAGGGACTGATGTGCAGATGGAGAAGGTAAGATAGAAGTAGACATACATCCATTGGAATTGGCAATACAGATAATACTAGAGACTGAATATTTGTGTCTCTGATATGATGTTGAAAACTAACCCCCCAATGTAATGGCATTTGAAGGTGATTAAATCATGAGAGTGACATGCTCCTGAATGGAATTGCTGCTGTTAGATGCAGTCAAGTCATGTCCAACTCATAGTAACCCTCATAGTGTTTTCAATGGCTAAGTGTTTCAGGATTGCCTTGGAAGTGGATTGCCACATCCTTCTCCCAGTTTTACAGTGCTGGGAATCAAATTCGGGATCTCAGAGATTACAGAGCGGCACGGTACCAACTGAGCTAGATCCCAGCCATGAATGGAATTAGTACCCTTATTAAAGAGACCACAGAAACTCCTTTTCCCCTTTTATATGTTAGGCCAAAGCCAGAAGGCAGCCATCTATGAATCAGGAAGTGAGCCCTCACCCGAAACTAAATCTGAGGGTGCCTTGATCTTGAACCTCACAGCTTCCAGTACTGTGAGAAATTCATTTCTGTTGCTTATAAACCACCCATCTATCATATTCTTTTATAGCAGTCTGAACAGAGTAAAAGATAAAAAAGAGAGGGCTAAGTGTAGTTGCTGGGGCAGAAACCAATGGAGTGAGATGAAGAGAAATTGAGAGATGAGGAACTGAGGACATCACATGAAGGCAATCTCTTCTAGAGGTTGGGTATTAAGTTGTTGTTGTTGTTGTTAGGTGCCGTCGAGTCAGTATCCGACTCATAGTGACCCTCATAGGGTTTTCAACGGCTGACTGTTTCGGGATTGCCTTGGGAGTGGATTGCCAGGCCCTTCTACCATTTTGGCAGTGCTGGGAATTGAACTCGGAACCTCAGAGACTGCAGAGCGGCACTCTACCAACTGAGCTAAATCCCAGCCCCGGGTATTAAGAGAAATAGAAAAAAAGAAGAAGGGGCTTAAAATGAAAGAATACGGTAGATTATTATTCAACCAGTTCTCATTTTCTCTCCACAAGCTCCACAGGAGGAGTATATTTCCTACCCACCAATGTGAAGATATGCTCTGAAGAGGGCTTATGCTCCCATGTCGTGCTTTTTTCCATGAGAAGAAGAGACCTTGGGAAGCCTCTGGATGAAGAAGGATGAGCAATATTGACAACCCATAACTGGGGCCCCCACTTAGATCTATGGAATTTAGCCAACCCATATACCTACAGCAAAAAATGATTACTTTTTATATGTTACTGAGAGGCTGTGGCTATTTGTTATACAACATTATTATGGATAGAGCCAATTGACTCAAGGGGACATATGCAGTCAAAAAGGGTCATTTGTAGGATAGATGATACCAGAGTATGCTCATATACTAAAGGAAACAATGCACGAAAATTAAAGATCTTGATGCCTGAGAGAAGATAGTTAACTTTGGAAAGGCAAGGCCCATGACATAAGCAGAAGATGATGAAATTATGGGAACAAAGGGAGGGGTTGGCTTTAAGAGGAGGAGGTGCTTTCTCCATCATAACAAGAGGGGAAAAGGTGGGTACAGATGCCAGAAGTTTAAAGGTTTGGTAGAGGAAAAATGAATAGCTCAGATTAAATAGACTCAAATTTCTCAATGAACAGTGAGAACAAGGAAGATCCTCAATCGAGATTGTCCTCAGCAGTTTTGAGGGGGTGTCTTATTGCCTGATGTTTGCCTTTCTTTAAATGTCTTTCTAATTTTCTCTGCTGATCTAAATTCTAACCTCTCTTTCTCTTCAAAACATGCCCTGACTATTCTAGCCTACGAGAACTCCTTCTTTTTCCTGTGAACGTGTCTCAGTTCCTCTTAGGCTGGCATTTGCTTAGCATTTCTCATTGTTGGATGTAGAATGAAGCATCTTTTCCCTTCTGCTAGACTTGAGCTTGAAAGATACAGGAGTTGTTTCCTTTGATGCTTTGGAGCCCCTCACAATACCAGTGACATCAGGATGGTCCCACTGAGGAGCCTGAATAATTACTTGTTAACTGGCTCAAGAAGAAAAAGTTATTTATCTGTCACTCTTTCCTCTTCTAGAATAGCCAGCTTAGACCAAAACTAATCAAGAAAGACCAGCTGTAAAAGTTAGCCACCATAACTATTGTTCCTGGAGACAGATTTTTTTTTTTTTTTTTTTTTTTTTTTTTTTTTTTTTTTTTTTTTTTTTTTTTTTTTTTTTTTTTTTTTTTTTTTTTTTTTTTTTTTTTTTTTTTTTTTTTTGGTTTGGGGTTATTTTTTTTTCTCACTTCTTGTGCCAACTTCCCTGCAACCTGTTCCATTTTGTTTTTTGAATGCTTCAAAAATCCTTTCATCAATTCTGCCTTGGACATACTGACATCTTCCCTGGAAAAGCAGAAAGGTTATTATCCAGATGTTTTTTAATGTCATTGCTCAAAAGGGCTTTCTGTTTTATTTTTAATGAAACAACAAGCATCCTATCTGACAGGTGATGCTAGGCAGCCTGTATTTCATGCTAGGGGTACCCAGAAACAACAAGCAGCTGGTATGCTCACTCCATCCCAACTCCGTGGATTTTATTTGTGCCTGAGAGAGCAAAGGAAGCTTGCTCTTGAGGGCCTTGCCAAGCTGAGTTGGGCATGCTGAGTGGACATGGGACACTCAGCTAACAATCTCAGAAGGTCCTGCGCTGCTATCATCCAAACCCACCAAACTGCTAGATGGAGAAAACAGGGCTGGTCCAGAGAACACTGTTGCTTAGCAACAGGGCCTTAGCAGGCCAACCAATAAAGTAGGTGAGGGTGCCCCTTCCTCCATCCTCTCAAAGGCTCTGACCCACCATCCCAAAGTCCCATCATTTCTAGACACCAGAATTATCAAACTGGCCCATAGCTACTCCTCTGATGGTCCCTTCAGAGGTCCCACAGTTTAGTATGTTCCCCAGGCTCAGTGAAGGTCCTCTTCTGAGCTCCTGGAAATACTTCACTCTCTGCTTCTAGCCAAGCACAGACAATGACCTTAGGTATTTCTCCCTGGACTCTGAGCTCCATGAGTGTGGGCTATATCTTCTTCACTGATTTCTTCTCTAGCAACATGCCTGGTACACATGGATGCCCAATAAATAGTTCTAGACTCAAACCGTATAGGTAGGCAGGGCATTTGGCCCACTTGGGAAGACCCTAGGCCTTCCCAAATGGTGGGGCCTCAAGAATTTCTGTTATCTTTCTCATTTGTGAAGAGAATAGCAAAATATCTACCTCACAGGTGGTATGAGAATGGAATTAAAACACACGTTTTATAAACCAGTGTTTTACAGAGGTAATTGGGTGCTAATTCAGACCTAAGTTTTAAAGGCTATGTTGCCTCTCCCAAAAATACTATTCACATTTTATGCAGCCCCTCTGACCTCCCTCTTCCCTCTTCTATGAAGGGCAATGTTTTCCACCTTCCACAGCAGAGATTGTTCAGGCACAGCAAAAGGAATTGCATGTGTTTGGACTGGGGCATATCCTCAGAGCTCTCAATTACAGGAGACAGACAAGTGGTCAGCAAATGATGGCCCATAGCCTGAATTCTATCCATCATCTGTTTTTGTGCCACAAGTGAGCCAAGAGTAGTTTTAACATTTTAATAATTTTAAAGTTAAAAAAAAAACAAAAGAAGAATACCATGACACACACACAAAAAAAAAATTGTATGAAACTCAAATTATAGTGTCCATAAATAAAGCTTTATTGGAACATAGCCATGCTAGCTCTTTTACAGATTGTCTGTGGCTGCTCTGGTGCTACACCAGCCAAGCTAGGCAATTGCTACAGATACTATAGTCTGGAAAGCCAAAAACATTGACTAATCGGTTCTTTAATGGAAAAAATAAAAATGCCAACCCCTGATATGGACCATCTTTCCACTTGTCCCAAGGCTGCTCCTAGAAAGGGATCTAGAACAAATCAGGATTTGATTCTCAGACTCTCTCTTTAAGAGCGTGTCTTAGGCCAGCCATCAAGGTGCACACTTGTAATCCCAGCAACTTGGGAGCATGAGGCAGGAGGATTGCAAGTTCGAGGCCAGAGGCAGTTTGCGTAACTTAGTGAGAGTCTGTCTCAAGATAAAAGAATTTAAAAAGGTGAGGCTGGAGATGCAGCTTACTGGTATAGTACTTGCCTAGCATCTGGGAGACCCTGGGTCCAATCTCCTAGTACTGCAAAGAAGGAAGGAAGAAAGGAAGGATGGAAGGAAAGAAGGAGAAAAGAAAAGAAAGAGAGAGAGGGAGGAAGAGAGGGAAAGAAAAAGGAAAGACAAGCAAAGAAAAGACAAGCAAAGCGAAGCAAAGCAAAGCAAAGCAAAGAAAAAGATGGTGTCAGTTTGTTCAGGCTGCTATTCCAGAATACCATAAATAGGGCAGGTGGTAAACAACAGAAACGTATTTCTCACAATTCTAGAGTCTGGCAAGTCCAGATCGAGGTACCAGCAGATTCAGGACGGGTGAGGGTTCACTTCCTGGCTCACAGAGAGTCCTCTTCTCACCACAACCTCCCATGACAGAAGAATGAACGAGCTCTCTGGGGCCTCTTTTATACGGGTCCTAACCCATTCATTCCCCCATGTGTCTGTCAGTTTGCCATGTTGTGGGGACTTGTGTGTTGCTGTGATGCTGAAAGCTATGCCACTGGTATTACAGATACCAGCAGAGCTATCCATGGTGGACAGGTATCAGATGAGCTTGCAGACTAGGGAGAAGGACAAGTGTTGCCCCCTCCCAAAACAATTAGCCACTAAAAACTCTATGAATAACAGAGAAGCACTGTCAGATATAGTGCTAGAAAATGAGACCACCAGGTTGGAAGGTGCTCAAAAGACTATTTGGGAAGAGTTGCCTCCTCAAAGTAGAGTTGACCTTAATGACAGGAATGGAGTAAAACCCCAGGGTTTGCTGATGTGGCATGACCCAAAATGAGAACAACTGTAAACATCCATTAATAATTGGAATGTGCAATGTACATAGCATGAATCTAGGACAATCAGAAATCATCAAAAGGGAAATGGAGCACATCAACATTGACATTCTAGGCATCAGTGAGCTAGAATGGACTGGCTTAGGCCATTTTGAATCAGATAATCATATGGTCTACTATGCCAAAAATGACACACTAAGATAAATGGGGTTGCATTCATCATCAAAAAAGACATCTCAAGATCTATCCTGAAGTACAATGCTGTCAGTGATAGAATAATATCCATATGCCTACAAGGAAGGCCAGTTAATGTGACTATTATTCAAATTTACACACCCACCAGTAAGGGTACAAATGAAAATAGGGAAGATTTGTAACAGCTTCTGCAATCTAAAATAGATGAAATATGCAGTCAGGATGTACTGATAATTACTGGTGGCTGGAATGCAAAAGTTGGAAACAAAGAAGAAGGCTCAGTAGTTGGAAAACATGGCCTTGGTGACAGAAACCATGCTGGAAACTACATGATAGAATTTTGTCAGACCAACGACTTTTTCATTTTAAATACATTTTTTCACCAACATAAGTGGCAATTATACACAAGGAGCCTGCAGCAGTGCCACTGTGGCATCTGATCCCATCAGATCTCAGAAGCTAAGCAGGGTCAGGCCTCGTTAGAACTTGGATGAGAGACTGCCTGGGAATACTAGGTGCTGTAGGCTTGGGAGAAGGGTCTGGCAGCCCACTCCCAAAAAAACAGTCAGCCATGAAAACCCTATGAATAGCAGAGAAGCACCAACACAGTCCCGGGCATCACACAGCATTAGGTAGTGTTTTGTTCTGTTGTACATAGGGTCACTATGAGTTGGACCTAACTCAATTGCACCTAACAACAACAACAACAAACCCATTCATTCAGGCTCAACCCTTATGACATAAACTCCCTCAAAGGCCCTCACATGCTAATACCATCACATTGACCGGATTTCAATGTATGAATGTGGCAAGGGTGGAGGGACACAAATATTCAATCTATAGCAAAAGAACATAGACAAAGTGGATTATATTCAAGAGATAATCAAGAATGTGTTGGGACTCAGGTATGTATACAGACTGATAACCACAGGGCACCTGCAATTATCCAAAGAGCCATGATAATGAGGGAAGGGTCCATCTTTATAGCTACAAGAATTAAACCTAGAATTGAAGAGCCATCTCAGCTCAAGAGAAAGAAGTGTCCTGGCTGTCTAAACTGTCACAAAAGATGAGCTACTTGGCATACATATATTCAAAGGAAGGAAGTAAATGTTGCAAATATACAATGCAGAATTGGCAGCCATTTGGTTGGCAAGGTGGGTACATTTAACAAGATAACTCATCTTGCAATGTCCTCCTTAACTACTCCACAGCATACATGGGGACACCATGTTTGTACAATGTCATTTGGATTTGATCATGGTTCCCTGGGCCAGGAATGTGTCCTCTCTGAAGCTGGATCCAGTGGGGTCCCTTATCTGAGACTCTGAGAGGAGGCCAAGGTAAGAATGAGGGGGAGGACAAGGGTTCTCTGCTTATGACTGAGAATGTAACGTTTCTGCCCACCAGATATGCTGAGGAGCAGAGCAGGCTGATCTGTTAGGAAGGGGGGAAAGCAGACATATGGCAAGGAAGAGGGGGCTACATGGAGAAAGTTCTTCCTGGACTGCCAACAGTAAGCAGTCCCTGGCCCCAAACTTTTTAGGAGGTTTGGGTTTCATGATGACACTTTGGGGTTACTACAAAATAGTCTATTTTGCAGAAGATAGCTTGAGATGAATTCTTTTGGTTACAGTTCAAAGGACTTTAAGAAATATTGTTATGGGAAAAGAGGGTTCAAATCTTCACAGCATGACCAGTGGCCTTAGTTTCTTCCAATCCTGGGAATCTAAGATTCAATTAGCCAACCTAGAGAGGAGGTCTGACCCCCCTCCAGATGCATTGCCTAGGGAGTCTGGGACTGCACCTCCTGAGCACAGATCGCAGGCATGACATGTCAATGTACACACACTCTGTTTGTGTCTCTCCTCTTTAGGAAGAGGGTAACAGGAATCTATCCTGTTACGCTGTAGTGAACAGTAATGAATAGCACCGTTAACAAATGACAAGTGCTACATTTCTTATTATTATCCATCATGTATACATCACTTTATTTCTGTAGCATCCAGCAGGTGTTGAATGCAAATAGACTGAGAAATACTTTTGCAGACTTGCAGCCTCCTATAAAGAGAAACATTCATGAACATATATCACTATTGCTCTCAGGCTCTTCGAGTCCTAGACTGAACTATCCTGAGCAGGACTTTAGTGGGCCCTCCCAAATATGTGATTGTCTAGAAAGCCACTGAATCCAGATCATTCATGTGTGTTTTGGTACAATAAGGTCTACTCGAGCTGCAGGCTTTAACCTGGCCTCATGTGGAGGCCACAGCTGTTTGTGTGATCAGAGCCATAGAAATTGGACATGGGCAATACGTGGCCAGATGTTCTCTGTCACTCTCTTTGTTCCTCCAAGAAGATGGCTTTGGGCCACCCTTGATCCAGTCTGTTCCACATGCCAGGCTTCATTTACCAGGTGTCTCTCAGCTTTTCTGCTCTCTGTTTTGCATATGGAGAACGGAAATATGTCATTAAGTGCTTTTCCCACAGAATGTGAGACTGATCTTGAAACTGGAAGGTATAGGCTGTCTCTGGTCCAGAAATCATGCCCCTACAGACACTCACTGCAGGGGGAAGGCCAGTTAGAGGGATAGGAGGTAGGGTAGGAAGAAATGGGCAATGGCCCCATTGCTACCTCAATGATATGGGGACCCATGCAGATCATCTCCCCACCCCTCTGGCACATTGACTTCTCTATCCAATGAGTACATTGGTCCAGGTGCCAGCTCAGAGCCACACAATAGGAATATGCAGATCAAAATCAGGAAGAAGGTAAGAGTTGATACCAAAGAACCACCAGGCAAATGTCACATGTGGAACAGAATCAATGAACAAATGGCATTCAAGCTGAGTGTGTGCTGAGTTTAAGAGGTACCACAATCAACAATGTGAGCAGGAAAAGTAAGAAAGGTGGCAAAAATCCAGGGAAGACAACACAGAGGTGACAGAGGTATCTCAGTAGAGACTTGTTATGGGATAATGGAATCCCAGAGCACAGAGGTATCTCAGTAGAGACTTGCTATGGGATAATGGAATCCTAGGCAGGGCTCAGTCTATGAATTTCAACCTTGTTCCAGCTGTTCTAGCAAATATGCTGTAGCCCTGACAAGAGAACAAATGTAAGCAGAGTGGCCAACACACCACAGCTTCCGACTAAGCCACTCCTTGCTAACCTTGTGCTAACAGGGACACAGAGGAAATCATCCCAAAGGAGGGCATATGCCAAAGTCTCCATCTCCACTTATACAAAAGTGATCTCTGCCTTGACCCCCTGCTTTTCACTTCCTCCTAGGATGTTCCTGGGTCCTAAAAATGTCACTTGCCTACTCAGCAGAACAAGGAATGATGACACCAGGCTATTGAAAAAGAATTTGTAAAGCTCTTTGTTCTCAATGGGAGGAGAGAAGCCTAGCCGAAAAGAAAGGAAAATTTATTTCTGAGAGGAGTTATTTAATAATTTAATCTTTCCCAGGCTATGTCCTAAGGGACAGCTATTGAACACATTCATTACATCAGTTCCCTTCCCTAGAAGAAGTTTCCAAAAGGAGCTATGAGACCTGAGACTCAAGAAAAGCTCTTTGCCTTCTTGTGCCTAGTTTTCTCATCTGTATAATGGGGGAATTGAAACCTGTATTGGTATTCTCTCACTGCTACAGTTGTTGTTGCTGTTAGGTGTCGTCGAGTCATGTCCAACTCATAGCAACCCTCATAGGGTTTTCAATGGCTGATTTTTTTCGGGATTGCCTCGGGAGTGGATTGCCACATCCTTCTCCCACTTTTGTGGTGCTGGGAATCTAACTCGGGGACTCAGAGACTGCAGAGCGGCACTCTGCCAGCTGAGCTAAATCCCAGCCCCACTGCTATAGTTAGTGAACACTAACTCAGCTGCTCAAAACAGTGCAAATTTATTATCCTACAGCTCTATGGGCCAGAAGTCCAGCATGAGTCCCACTGAGCCAAAATCAAGGGCTCCATGTTCCTTATGTAGGTTCCAAGACAGAATTTCTTTCCTCCCCTTTTCCAGCTCTCAGAAAATTGACCCATTGCTTGACTCATGGTCTCTTTCCTCCATCTCCATCTCCATCTCCAAAACTAGCAACAATAGGTTAAGTCTTTCTCCCACTGAATTTCTGACCTCCTCTTCTGCCTCCTTATTCCACTTTAGGACTCATGTGATTACAATGGACCTACCAGGGTAATCCAGAATGATCTCATTTTAAGATCAGCTGGTTAGCAACTTAATTCCATCAGCAAACTTCATTTCCCTTTGGCATAGGACCTCATTCACAGTTTCTGGGAATTAGAACATGGACAACTTTTGGGGAAGGGGAGGGGCTGGCCAGCATTATTCTGCTTAACATAACATAGCACCTGACTCTGAATGGTTGAGAAATAATTTCCTCCACTAACTAAGCATATAGCCCTGGCCAAGTCTGTGTCACTTTGGTTTCTGCCTCTATACTGAAGGCTTTTGTCTAGGAAGATATTTAAGATCTATAACTTTATGAAGATAAAACAGGATCATTAAAAGATTAGCTTCTGTCTTGCACATCATAATCTTCAAAGCACTTGTCCGTTCTTTGCCACATTTGATCCTCACATCAATCCTGAGAGATACATAGGGAAGACGCCATTTGCCTCCACTTTGTAGAATTGTAACCTGACAATAAGAAGTTAAATGATTGGTTCAAGAACACACAGGTAACACACAACAGTTCTGGTTTCCCATTATAGTCTTCTAGTAAAACCTTTTCAGAATACCATGAAAATGCACACACACAGAAAATGTACCTAGCAACACACCATCACCACCAACCAGCCAAATCACAGCTTGATCTAAGTGGAGAGGCATTGCAAGGGTGCATGCTAGACCCAGTGCTCTGGGTCCCCACATTGGATCCTCATCAAACCAGCAGTCTAATTGTTCCCCACTGAAATCATCCTCCTAAAACTATATTCCTCCATCCGCACTGAGAGACTGACTCTAAACCAAGGAAACATGGCCACAAGCCTCCAGCTGAAGCCAAGGGAAGAGCCACAGGGCCTCTATACAGTGCCAGCTGGTCTCTAGCCCTTTGGCTTGGGTGAGATAGAGAAACTAATCACAGTTATGAAAGCTTTTTCCCACCCTCCTAAGTCAAATCCAATGGAGGGGAAATATGACAGTAAAGACATTTTCTAGAGGATAAAGAAGAGATCTAAAGTAGATTATCTAAAAGTGTTGGTGGTGCAATGGACACTCATTATCATGTGTCCATTGCCACATCTCAACATCTTTGGGGAAACAACCCCTCTTCACACTCAAGCCATGTGCTTGCTCCATCCTCCACCCTCCACTCCCAGGGTGAGGATTAATTTCTTCCATAGGCATTTACTGAGCACCTTCACGGTGCTCGGTGCTTGCAGTGTGGGAGATACCCAAACCTCCAAGGCAAGGCCCCTATTGCCATGGAGCCATCAAATGATAGAGAAGAAAAAAATGGACAGGATACTTTTTGAGAATATTATGGGCTATAAGAAAATAAAATTGAGTTTTATTGCAGAGAGGGAGCAACGGTGTTATCTAGACTTTTTAGTTACCTTAGCTAATTCTTCTTTTGCTAAGGCCATTTAGGTCAGGTTTCCTGTGTTCACATCCTAACATCAGTGGCTATCACTCTCCTAAGGCTGAGCCTCTCTAACACTGTCTTGTTCACAGACTAGTAATGTACTGACTAAGCCAAGACCTTTGTATCTGGGGAAATGGGCAGAGAGGAAAGAACCCAGAACTGGGGCTTAGAACCTGAGCTTGTAGTTATAACTCAGTACTAGCTGACTATGTACCTTCTACCTTGGCTGGAGGGTTTCCTCACTGGTCAAATGGGGGAGGTTCACAAATTGAGTGCCATGACCCATCCCACCTCCGACATTTTATGACCTATGCTGTATATGATCAGAGCTTCTCAGAATTATATTATAATTGGGAAGTGAGTAATCTCAAGCTGGTATCAATCACATTGTATGTCTCTATTTAAAAACCTGCAAAATAAGCATCTAAGCCTTGATCCAGATCTATACAGTATCTCGGGGGAGATGCAAACAGCACACTCAGCAAATGCGCTGCCATTCTGCAAGCAAACACTCCAGTGCCTAATAAAGGTTAGTGATTCAAGATGATGCTGATTGTACCTGAAAAACTCACAGTGGACTCTGAGGAGCTTTCTCTCTATCCTTCATGGCTTATTAGGGGTTGGGAATGCTCTGGGCAAATTACATTTGGTTGGGGTAGAAGCATATATATACTTTTCTATAGGTGGAGGATAAAGGGATTGGCATCATGTAATATAAATATATCAGTGGATATGACAGAATTCCATTAGTGTAATAACTGCTTTAAAAAATAAATATGGCTTTTAAAAAATCATATGGCTTTTTAAAAAGGCATACATTGGAAAAATTCCCTTCTACCCTTGCCCATCCACAGTTCACATCATCTCTCCTAAAGATAAGCTGTTGCTAGTTTGTTGTATGTCCCTCTTGAATTGCTTATGCATACAGATACAAATATAAATGTTTATTTTAATTCTGCAGCCCCCACATCCCTACCCACCTTTTTTACAAAAGTACACACACTGTTCTGCATCTTTATCTTTTTCATTGAGTAATCTGATGATGAAATTATTTATAAATATATAGTATTTCCACATAGTTTTGATATTTTAGAGGAAAGGTTGAGTATATCTTTTAATACATTCAGAGTCATTCATATTTCTCTTTCTATGAATTCCCTGGTGATATCCTTTGTTTATTTTTTCTATTGGATGAAAATTATTTTTCTTATTGACTCTTTGGAACTCTTTACCTGTTTACTTATGTAGATTCTTTTTGCTAGTCAGATGATTTTTCCCTAACTTTTACCTACTCAAATGCATCAGATTTTTCTTTTATGGCTTCTGGATTTAGCTGTAGTTAAATCTATTCTGTATTTTCATCTGACATTTCTGTAGTTTTGGTTCTGTATTTATAATTTTTATTTTCATCTTGAAATTCATATGTGGTATGAGCTTTGGATTGTTTCCTCCAATGCTTTAAGATGCTACCTTTATCAAATACTAAATGATCATGTGCATTGGGATCATTTCTGGACTACACATTCTGTTCCTTTTAACTATCTGTGTGTCAGCTTTTAGCAGTTTCAGTAAATGAGGCATTATAACAAAATCTAATATCTAGTAGGGCTGGGGTTTAGCTCAGTTGGTAGAGTACTGCTCTGCAGGTCTCTGAGGACCTGGATTCAATCCCCAGCACTGCAAAAATGGGAGAAGGACATAACAATCAACTCCTGAAGCAATCACAAAATAATTAGTCATTGAAAATCCTATAAGGGTCGCTCTGAGTCAGATCCAATTTCATGGCACCTAACAACAACAACAACAACAACAATATCTAGTAGGACCAGTCATCCACATTGTTTTTCTTTTTCATAATTTTCCTGACTATTCTTACTTTTCTCATTTGAATTTTAAAATATGTTTCTTTTAAGTTTACTGGTACCTTTATTTAAATCATATTACATTTATAAGTTAACTTAAAGAGAATGACATCATTGTTTTTCTATCCATTTTTTTCTATGAATATACTATATGTTTCCATTTTCTCTAGACTCCTTCTGTATTCTTCTCTAATGGTTTTAAATCCTTATAGATCCTAATTGTTTTTTGTTAAGCTTCTTATTAGCTGTTTGATATTTTTTGTTGTAATTGTAACTTCCATAGTATATTCTATTAGACATTTGTATACAGTGGTACCTCAGCACTCAACCACAATCCCTTCTGGAAAGCTGGTGGAGTGCTGATCAGTTCAAGTGCTGAGCATCTTCTTCCCATAAGACATAATGTAAATGTATTAATTGGTCCTGGCACAACAATGAATGCCTAATTCAGGCACAAGCATGCCACTTACAGACTTAGCAATAAGTTCTTTTTTAATTCAATTGTTGTTCTTCCTGTTTTCCTATTTCCTTCACTTTTAGCACTAGACAATTATTGGGTACCATGATGACCATATGGGCTTTGTACATATGTGCAAGGAAAAAAAAAAACACACAAGATTGTGAAAACAGCACCAGGACAGTTCTTTACTGCTTGAAATCGATCTGGAGAGTGACACTTTCCCCTTTGTTTCACCCAGAAGGGTACAAGTAAGCATAGTGTCTCATACAGTTTTAGCACAGTAGTTGAGCTCCAAGCAAGTATTCCAGGACCAAACCAGAATTCTCCTGAAAACAGTGGTCAAGGACTGAAATGTTCAAGCATGGAGCAGTTCGAGTGCCAAGGTACCACTGTGTATGGAAAGCACTGAGTTCTGTTGACTAATTTTTGTTGTTGTTGTTGTTGTTGTTGTTGTTAAGTGCCATCGAGTTGATGTCTCACTCATAGCAACTCTATGTACAATAGGCAAAACATTATTGTTACTGCTTCTCTTCTATTCATAGGGTTTTCAAAGGCTGATTGTTTTTGGTTTTGGTTTTGGTTTTGGTTGTTGTTGTTGTTGTTTTATTTTGTTTTGTTTTGTTTTTTTGGAAGGGAGGGTTTGCCAGGTCCTTCTCCTAAGCCTACAGCACCTGGTGTTCCCAAATGATCTCCTAAGTACTAACCAGCCCGACCCTGCTTAGCTTCCAAGATCTGATGGGATTAGACTCCACAGTGGTATAGCTGCATGCTTACTAATTCTTACATATCACTAATTCATTGGATTCTTTTATCTGAAATAATTTTTTAGTGAATTCTTTTATGGTTTCCAGCCATGCAGCCACAATATCTGCAGATAGCAACAATGGTGCCTTCACCATTTCTCTTTTCTAATTGTTTTCATTTGTCTAATTGCATAGGTAAGTATACTGGTACAATGAGAAATAATAGTACTAATAATGTTGGTCCTTGTTCTTTTGTGAGAATTCCTTTAGTGTTTCTCCATTAACCATGATGCAGGCTTTTACCCTGAGTAAATGTATTCTAGCATGTTAAAAAGGAGGTATCCTAACTATATGACCTTAGCTATTCCTGTTTTTTTTTAGCGTATGTTTTTAATTAAAAAAAAAATGGTCATTGAGACAGACACGCCTATAATCTCAGCACTTGGGAAGGAGAGGCAAGAGGATGGGAGTTCTAGGCCAGCCTAGGGTACATAGTGAGGTTGTCTCATAAAAACAAAGACCAAAGCCTATTAATGTAGCTCAGTGGTCGAACACTTGCCTAGCATGCGTAACACCCTGGGTTTGATCACCAGCACTACATAGAAAAAAACAAATTAGTTGAATTTTCTCTAAGAACTCTTCAGCATCTGGGACAATGTCACTTCTTTCTCTTAATGTTCACTAATACAGAACCACATCTTCATTCCAGGAATAACACTTTCTTGATTATGATGTATTAGTCTTCAAATGAATTGAAGTTGTTTTCCCAATTTTTAAGTGATTTTTGAATTAATAATGATAAGAGAGACTGCTCTTTGGTTTTCTATTTGTGCTTACTTTGTCAGGGTTTTGTAATTGTTATGATTGCTTCCCTTCTTTTTCCATGCTCAAGAACATGCTGAAATTATCTACCACTTGGACATTTGATAGAATTTTCCCTATAAAATCTCCTGGAGACTGTTGCCTTTTTCTTTGGAGCAAGATACACCCATTTGAACTTTTTTATTTTAGGTTTCTGCCTTGGAATTTTAGATTATTTTCTGTCACCACTTGGGTTAATTTTTCGTCTGTTCATCTGATTTTTGAGACAGGGGATCACTATGAAGTCTAGGCTGATTTGAACTTGCTACAAAGCCCAAACTAGCCCCGCACTCAGGGTCTCCTGCCTCAGCCTGGTAAGTGTTGGGATTATAGGCGTGAATCACCACACCCAGTGAGTCATTTGGGTAAATTTTATTTTCTTGGAAAATAATTCCATTTGCCAGGCTTTCAAATGTAATTACGTAGAGCTAAGCAAATCAAACTCATGATTCCTTTAATTTCTTGTATATATCATTGCTCCCTACATGCCACGTCTATTTTGTACCTGCGTGTGCTCCCACATTTCCTTGATTAGGTTAACTAGTAGTTTCTCTACTGGTTTTTTTTTTTTTCTTAAAAAACAACATTGAAATTTATTTCTGCTGCTTTATTTCCTAATTCATTAATTTTTACTTTTGATCTCTTTCTTCTTTCTGTTTTCCCTTTGCTATATTCTATTTTATTCTGTTAGAACTCCTTGACTTAGATGACTAATTCATGTTTTATCATTCTTTCATGTAAATATTTAAAACCATCAGTTCCCCTTGGAGGATTGCTTTAGTTATAGCACATCTGTTCGAATATTTAGTGTTTTCATTAATTGTTGTTTTCCAGAAAATCTTCATTTCAGCTTTTATTTTCCCCTTGGAGACATGCATTGAGTGGTTTTTGTTTTGTTTTGACTCCACTTTCAGTTCAATAGCCTTTTGGTTTTCTGATTTAGTATTAATTTCTAGTTTAATTGCACTGTAACCAGAGAATATTGCCTCTATTTTTTCCTCCCTTTGGTGATTTATTGAGATTATCTTTATTGGCTAATAGATGGCCAATATTTGTAGATGCTTCATGGGACCTTGAAAGATATACTTTCTTCATTTTGTCTACAGGATTTGATATTTATCTATCAGATCTACTTTATTACTTATGCTAATTAGGTCTTCAATATTGATTTTTATTTTTTGTTCAGTTATCTGTAGCTGGAGACATATAAATTAAAGTGATCTGTTACTGGAATGTTTTTGTCTATTTCTCCACACATCTCTTGAAATTTCTGGTTTTTCAATATTGCTATTGTGGTTTTTTTTCATTGTAAAATATACCTGTTAGCATTATGAAGTTCCTTTATCTTATTTAATTCATTTTAAGCTGAATTCCACTTTATCTGATGCAGGCTCATGACAACTACTTTTTGTGATTCTATTTATTTTTTATTCATCTTGTTAAACTTTTACCTGGTATTCGTTTACTCATCCTTTTATTTTCAGCCTTCCTGCATGGATTTCCTTTAGGGATATCACTATAAACAACATAGAATTGAGTTTTGATTTGTGATCCAATCTGAGAATCTTTTTAAAAGGAAGCTAAACAATTTATGGGGCTGGGATTTAGCTCAGTTTGTACAGCCCGGTTCTGTGCTCTCAGAGGCCCTGGGTTTGATCCCTAGCACTACAAAAAAAAAAAAAAAGAAGAAGGGAGAAAGACCTGGCAACCTACTCCTGAAACCATCAGGCACTGAAAACTCTATGAATAGCAGAGAAGCACCGACATAGTGCGGGGTGTGACACAGTGGCAGGGAGTGTTTTGTTCTGTTGTACATAGGGTCGCTATGAGTCAGACTGACTTGATGGCACCTAACAACAACAAACCATTTATATTTGGCAATAAAGCCAACAGGCTTATTCTTAGCTCCTACTTTATATTATTATATGTTCTGGAGGGGGTTGCATTATTTTTAGTCTTTCTGTGATTGTTGCCCCTGTGCCATTCTTCTAGGAGTGGTTTTATTACAGTGCTTACTCTCATAACTACACATTATACAATAACCTTAACTGATGCCTTTAGACATAACATCAATTCTATAGTGGAACTAAAGATAAAAATGATGTATTTTCTCTTCTTACTCTTTACTTTTCTATCTGCAAAGGCACAAAAAAGGATTGAAGGTGAGACAAGAAAGAGACACATGTTCCTGTGAGCCAGCTATGAAAGTGTACGGAAATGTTAATGCAATGGTAGCCACATGCAGGGAGGAAGACAGTGACCTCACAGAGCCCCTGGGCACCACTGACTCTGGCCCGGATTTCCTTTAGGGATATCACTATATCTTCATTCCAGGAATAACTCTTCCTTGGTGTCTTGGTGTCTTCCACCACCTGGTTTTAGTTATTTATTGAAACTTGAATATTATTATGTTTATTTACTTAATCTGTCAGTTCTCAATTACATCCCTTGACTCCCTACTAGTATAAAATGATGCATCCAGATAACTTATTTATTCCCTCTTCCCCTTGCAATATTTGTTGGGAGTGTCATTTTTATATCATCAGGGCACAGACCATTGACATTCTCTTCTGTTGTTCTAATCCTCATGTTTCTCTTCCTCTTAGCTTGAGTTTATTTTTGCAGTTCAAAATATTCAGTGCTCACCCGCCATCTTCAATTGTTGGCTGAAGCTCACCCTCTACTTGTTTGCTCATGAAGGGCTCAGGAGAACAATATTCCCTGAGTTATTGCATGCCTAAAATTGTCTTTATACTTAAAACATGGCTAGGATGGATATAAATCATTGGTTCATACTCTCTTTCCTTGCTTGTCTCATAGATGCTGCTTCACTGTCTTCTGGGCATTGACTGTTGCTGCAGAGGAAATCAGGGCCAACGTGATATTTTTCTCCTTGTAAGAGGCTTCATTTCTTTGCTTGGGTTCCCAATGGATCTTTCCTTTCTTTTTATTTATTGTTCTTTCTCGGCATTTTTTATTCACTTTGAAGTAAGTTCAAACTTTAAGGAAAGTTTCAAGGAAAGTATGAACTTTTATATTCCCTCCACAAAAATTCCCCAGATGGTGATCTTTTATGTATTTCTCCCATTTTCTGCTGTATTTCCCCCATTTTTACAGAAAGAGACACACACCCAAACATAGAGAGGTTTTTTGGTATGATGCCCGTTGCCTCTAAGCACTCTACTGCATGCTTCCCAAAGACAAGGACGTTTCTATATAATCACCATACAACTATCCTCGCCAAAAAGTCAACACTGACACAGCACAGACAAGATCCACAGACCCCATTCACGTTTCTCCAACTGTCCTACCAACATCTCTTTTCCCCGCCTCATCCAAGACCCTGTGCACTAACGTGTGTTGCATTTAGTTGTTGTGCCTCATCAGTGTCCTCCCATCTGAAACAGCTCCACCATCTTTCTCTGCTCCTCAAGTGGTTAGAAGTCTCAAAGAGTATAAGCCTTTCATTCTGTGTAGTCCATGTCTATCAGATGTTTCCTTGTGACCAGACACAAGTCATACATTCTTAGTAATAATAAAATAGAAATGATGCTGTGTTCTTCTCAGTGCACCTCAACCAGTAGCCAACCCATGCCACCACTAGTGATGTTAACCTTGGTCATCTGGTCAAGTTGGTGTCTGCTAGTTTTTACCTCTGACAATTCATCATGGTTCTATTAAATTTCATTACAATTTTGTGGAAAGTTGTTTTAATATTGTACCAATATTAAATACTGTTCCTTATGGAACTTACACTCACAGGATTTAACATCCATTGGCAATTCCTGCCTACATCAATTACCACTATGATGGGCCAATGATGAATATCTATTTCCATCATTCCTTTGACATTTATTGCTCGGAATTCTACTATTAGGAAGTTTTCCCTACTCTCCCACTTATTAATTTATTTATCTATTTATCTGTATATGCATTCACTCACTTATTCATTCTCTCATGACAGTATGGACTCAAAGATTCCTATTTTATTCAGGAAGTTATCATTTGATTCTCTTATTTACATTGGTGCTCACATTGTCTCAATCTGGCCAGTGGAAATTCCTCTGAGCTGGCACCTTTGTACTTCTGACATATCTCCAACTTCTCTTGAGCATCTTCTAGCTTTCTGGCATAAAAAGATATTTCAGGTTCTTTTTATACTTTCCCTACCACATCCCTTAAATCAGCCATTTCTCTGAGGACACTTGATGACTTTTTAGCATAACAAACAATTTGGTCTTTAGAAACCAAATTCTGAATATTCAGAATATACCCATTCTTACTGGAGTTCCACTGTCTCCAAACCATCTCAGCAGAAGGAACTAAGAAATATATGCATGTACATACATGCAATGGGAGAAGGGCCTGGCAATCTACTCCCAAGGCAAGCCTGAAACAGTCAGCCATTAAAAACCCTATGAGGGTCACTATGAGTCAGATACTGACTCGACGGCACCTAACAACAACAACAACAACAACAACATACATGCACACTGATATTTCTACTAGGACATATATGCATATACATACTGACACCTCCAATTCCAATCCATGATTCTAGGTTCTTTCTTGCCTTTCCTCTGTCCACTTACCAGTCTCTTTTCAAACATGAAAAACATGACTCCTATTATTCTCCAAATATTTCTTTAGTTATTCAATACATTAACCTGTTTGTCCCCATAACCAATCTTCCAGCAATTCTAAGCACATTCCTTCTCTGCCACTGCCACACTCACTCTTCTACCTGGCTTTCACAGAGAGGGGAGGAAAGAGATGATTCCCTACCTTTAATAGCTAAAGCTTTCCAAGGCTATCTTGCTGTGAGTAATTTTTCCTGACCTAAATTTGTGCTCTTTCAACATGTATATTTAAAGTATTTTTTATTATTTATTTATTCATTCATTCATTCATTCATTCGTTTGTTCATTTTGCAGTGCTGGGGGTTGAAACCAGGGCTTCATGCCTAAAGCCAGTACTGGGGGTTGAAGCCAGAGCCTTCAGTGACTAAAACTGCTTATGCTGGATCTCCATTGCCTGTCTTGTATATCTACCCTTTTCTCTCTAATTTCTATTAATGCCTTCTTTATTTCAATTGTATTTATTCACTTTTCTCATTTGTATCATGTGTTCCACACTGTATTTTCCATAGTATCTATTTTCCCCTGAGATCTTTCCAACATTATCTTCACTTCTGAGACATATTTGCCCTTTCTCCTCCTATTTCCTCTTTGAATTCTGCCAGCTCCCATTTCACTACCTCTTGCCATCTTGTTATTCCCCTCCAGAATTTGTGCTTTTGCCTTGTTGTCTTTGTTTGGAGAAGTGATTGCTTCACTGAGTTCTTTAAATCCATTGTGAAATTCTTTATTACAATTTTCATCTGTTCCCTAAGAACATTTCCTTAGGAATGTGCCTTATTTGGGGAGAATTGTCAATGGCTTTTGTTGACATTTTTAGCCTCTAATATTATTGTCTCTATTCTATTGATACTCTCGATTTGTTTTCTATTACTTACTATTGTATGAAGTGAACTTTCTTGGACTACCTCTTTGCAGGAAGTCCCTATGATGGGAAGAGGGACCAGGGCAGACTTCATTATTTTAAAAAGCCTTTGTGTAGAGGAGGTACAGGGAGACTTCCAGGGTGCTGGAAGATTCTGTATCTTGACTTGGTGGGGGCTACAAGTGTATAGATAAGTAAAAGTTCACCAAGCTTAGAAATATTTATGTACTTCACTGTATATATTATGCCTCAACAAACATGTTTAGGAAGGAAGAAAAAAAGCAGGAGGGACAGAATGGAAAAGGACTCTCTCTGTACTGCCACAGACATTACTTCCTGCAAATAGGCCTCTTCTGGATGATCCTTTATAGCTACAGACCTCCTTTGCTTCTGTGAGGCAAAAGCCCCAAGAGGTGCCTTCCTTCCATTCTGTTCACCCTAGTCCTTGCAATTGTTTTCAGATAAGTACTATAGCCATGGCCCTTGAGGATGTCACCTCACTCTGCACCCTCAGTACATGCATTCTGCTGGCACTGGTTGCTATCTGCTACCTCAGGCTCTGCCAGCCCCTTTCCTAACCCTCTTCATTTTCTCCTCATGGCTTCTCTCAAACCCAGCTACTCAAGGTGGCCCATGTGGCTATTTCAAATTCCACAAATCAGATTTCTCCTTTAATTCCACTGAAAATGACACTTTTGGGTTTTGTTATTATACTCCTTATTACTGCTCTTATAACAGAATCCAAGAGGAGAAAGTAAAAAGAATAGGGTTTTTTGTTTGTTTGTTTGTTTTTTAGGTTTTTTTGTTGTTTGTTTGTTTGTTTTTACCAACAGCCACATTATTCTGGTGGTCCTGTTTGCCTGCTGACTGACTCACCATACCTCAAACCAGTCAGCCTTGAGACTCAGTCTCTCCACTAGCAGAATGAACAGAAAGAATTGCTGTGCTTCTTGCTAGCTCCTTCTTAAGATCATTGAAGAAGAGTACAGACAACAGAGAGAGATATGAGACTACACTTTGCTGTTAAGGTTTCTCAAACATGAGTAAGTGTGGTGCTGTCCATGGTGCTAACCATACTGCCTCTCATCCTGTTTCTCCCTCAGCCAGCCTCCCTCCCAGTTCCCAGGCAGGAGACCTGCTCTTCCATAGGCCACCAGTCAGGGACAGCTGATTGTTCAGGACTAGAATCTTACATACACCTAAGACTCTCACTGCCTCCCCAGCAACACATGCAATCACACTCAAAGACATAGCAGATTCTTCAAAATGCCAATTTGCTTGCTGCCCTGTCTCATTTCTCTTGTTGGCTGCAAAAGTAGCAGTAGGAACATGCCACTACTTGGCACCATCTGCCTGGCTGTAAGCAAACACAACCTCCCTCAGCCAGGAAGTGTGATTCAGGAAATACCAAACCCAGACTCCTGCCTCTGACCCCATGTGAACCCAGAAGTTTCAGGCTCCAGGTGGGCAGCATCGAGTCACTGTAGTGCCACCCCACCATCACTATATCTGCCACAAATATTATCTGCACTAATAGAAGTGGCGGATGGGAACAAAATTCTTCAAGAGCAATTCATTTGCCAAGGACCAAGGAACATATGAATGAAGTGTGAACAGTAAGGTTTTCCAAGTTTGGGAGGCTGGACACATCACCTGCTCAGCTACAAACAGGTTCTAGAAGACCTAACTTAGTTTTCCATCAAGTTGAAAACATTTCTGTGTTTCCTTTCCAGGCAAACACAAATGTTTGTTCCCTCTTCTCTTTGCCACCTCTTTAAGGAAGGCCCAGCAAATAAAAACCAAACACAAGAAAGGCAACACTAGTAAAAGCACTGGGCATTCCATTTTTCTAAAGGAATAAAGATAAAAAAAACAATCCTTTGATAAAATAATCCTTTGAAACTGAATGCCCTCTTTCAGAAGTCTCTGTGACAGGGAAATAGTGTCCTTGGGGAATGAGGATTATACAAGCATTAATCATTTGCATGCTCTGTGATGGTTGTCATGGCTGGAGGGTCCAGAAGGCTCCCAGCACCCTGTTGGCAGCTCCCTGCTCCCTAATGAGCTCTGCATTTTATAGAGGCAAATGCAGCACAGCTTGGATTTGCAATGAACTTGGGTTAGGGACCAGAGACCAGGTTCTAGACAAATTCTGTCATAACCAGCAAGCACTCTTGAAAGCATAACTTTCCCTCTCTGGTCTCAGCAGCACCGATGGACACAGCAAGTGGATCTGATAAATTCAAAGGCTCCTAACCTCAATCAAGAGGGATGCTAGTTTACACCCTGGAGACTAGCTGTTATCTCAGTCCAAGATTCTATTCCTCTAACACCATAACAGAAGGCTTTGTGCTTGGTCAATCAGCTGCTGCATCACCCAGGACTGGAATCCAGCTGTTACTGTGGCCAAATGCAGTCATTACTTCAAAACCAATAGCAATGGCAAACAGCAGAGAAAATAAAATATAGCAAATTCTTACTGCAAAATCAAATCAGCAGATAAAAGAGTAGAGAAAGTGACTGCCTACGTAACATTTCTCTAAATTGCCCACCTTCTGCCTCTCCACTAGAAACAGATAACAGAAGGAAGCCACCCATCGAGTTGGAAAATGCATCAACCCTTGTTCTTAGATGAATTCTGACTGCTAATAGCTCTATACTTTTAGCAAACCAAAGACAGGAGTCTACAAGTTAAAAGGAGCCTGTCAGAATGTGAAGCGATACTCCTTTTCCTTCCTTGAAAGTTTGAATGGTTTGAGTTATGTCTAATTAAGATGCAGTGAAAATGAAATACACAGAAACATATACACAGAAATATTCACACAGGACCTGGCCCCTCCATCCTACGGCAGCGAGGACAGACTGTAATGGACACGATGTGGTACAATCATTAAACATCTCATCAGCTTATTTGTGTGCAGTGTGTCTCAATAATGTGTTATGAGGTGTATTTGTAATTGGCTACTGCTGATAGTGGTCCTTGAAAGGGAAATGGAGTGTGTCTAAATGCAGACAAAGCTACTTAGCGCGACAGGACAAGATGAGATGTTCCTCACAAGGTCTAAATGGGATACTCAGGGCTTCTTCCACCCATGGCTTGGGAGAGAGAAAAAGGAATTATCTATCTCAATTTTCTCAGCTCCAGAAACAATATTTATAAAATAGAAGGTGATTTCAGAGCTCATTTATTTTCCTGGTTCACAGTCACCACTCTCTGCTGACATCATTTTCTAACCAATTTTATTTCCAACAATTGCAGGAACAGTCTCAATTCTACTTGAAATCATTAAAAACAAATCCATTCTTTCCTTGTCTTTGAACCCTATCTTTCAAAAACTGGTTTATTTTCTTCACTGCCTTTCTTTTCTTTTCTTTTCTTTTCTTTTTTTTGGAAACAGCCTTCCAGGTCTCTGAATAGCCACACCTCCTCCTTCTTTCTCCCTTTCTTGCCTTTTAAATCCCTATATGTGTGGAGAAATACAGATTCCTCTCAGCCCACGTACTCTATTCACTATTCAGTGGCTTATCAAGTCAAAGTTTGTCATACCTATAAACAGCAAGTTACTCCAAGGAAAATGTCTTCCAAACAATAGGAGCCTTGGAAATTAAACAGTCGGAGAATTTAGAGTCACAGAAAGAACCATCTTTTGTATCCAGAAAGCAACCTCCAAGGAGTGAAACCAAAATACAACTAGCATACAAAGCATGGACCTGGCTTGCATGAAAACTGTGGGCCTATCCTAGCAATTGGAGTGCTTAGGAGAGGGAATAGTGGGCACTGTCCATCCCTGGCCCCTTGCTATGTCCCTCCTCTGGCCTCCCAGTGAATGACCAAGAAAAGAAGAACCAAGCTCCTCATGGCATGCTTGGTTCTTATAAGAGCTAGCCCTTTAGTAATTACTACATATCTTTTGCTATTGCTCAGAAAACCATCTGTTCTAAAATTAGGGAGAATTGATGCCAAGCTGATTGGTCTTTATTTCTGAGCAAGAGAAACTGTGAAACTTTTATCAACTCTCATATAGGCTTTAGATTAATGTAAAAAGAATTCTCTAAGGTCAGATTTACAAAGATATGACTTATCCTGACTTGGGTGGGTTAAGAACTTGAACTTTAACCCTAAATCCCTGAATGACCTGGATGGAAGTCAAGCACTTTTGGTCTTCCCTCACTTATGTGTTTCATTTGCAAGACAGGGCTAGACTAACTGTCCCCATCCTTATGGGCTTCCAGCACAGCCAGAGAGTTCAAAAGATTAGGAACTTAAGGGTCTGAAATATAACAAGCTGGCTCAGGCAGAGAACAAAGGCTGCCTCCCTGCTTCTGCTCTGAAGCCCCTGGGACAGTCCAGGGTGTAGTTAGGGACTATCACTGTACTGAGGTGTCCAGCAAGCAGGGAACAAGACAGCACAGATCAAGTGGGAAGCTTCAGGGATTCTGCCTTAGCAAGCCCCAAAGACACCAGGATAGGAATCTTCCATGGTGGTTACCCTGCAAGAATACACTGGTCTCCAGAGCAAAGGGGCAAGGGCAAAGGCTTGTACCTTTACTTCCCTAATGCTGAGAAAGCACTGGACACACTGCAAATGTTCATTAAAAATCTGTGGAAGTTCATCATTATCAACAGCAAGAAAGCCAATAGGCAAGGACAGGAAGGACTAACTGCTTGTTCTCCTTTCCCATAACCCCCCACGTGGCTTTACCCAGAACTTCAAACTACAACCCATCAAACAAAGAATAAACTATAACAAACTACTTCAAACTGCACAAAAGCTCAGCCTTGAACCAGTTCCGATGGGAATCCTGGCTTCATCATTATGACAGTTTAAAGTGCAATGTAAGGGCTCTTTTGCCTTTTAAAATGAAGTATGATGCTGCAAGTAAATAAATAACGTGCTTAAAACTTTCTTTTCAGACAAAGGTCCTTATCTGGTGTTAATCATTTATTTCTATGTGCAATAAATTTCAGTTTGATCTTTTCCTTCATTTTCTATGTCTATTTTGCCTATTTCTTATAGTTTATTCACCTCTTCATTTTTTTTTAAATTGAACATCAGATGCACTATGACCAATAGGTCAGTGCCCCAGAGAGCTACATCCCCCAGCGATGGGGCTGGGCGCTCTCTCCCCTAACAGCTCTGTACATTTGCTTTTTTCCCTTCATTTCCTTCCCTGTTCCACAAAGGATCTTGTACTGTCTGTGTGCTGAGCTCCCATCTCAGTTCCAGATGCCATAAATGTTTGCCCTCTGGGAGAGGCCAGCGGTCACACTCCTGCTTTCTTGCTCCTGCTCAGGTAGCAGAAGTCCTCTGAAGTCCCACTCCTGTAGGACAATAAGCCCAGCCCCAGGTCACAGGAGAGCAAGCAGACTGCTGCTGCTTTCTGTTTGTTTGTTATTGTTTATTTTTTGTTTTTGAGACAGAGCCTCCCTGTGTAGCACAGGCTGGCCTGGAATTCACTATGTAGACAAGGCTGGCCTCGAACTCACATCAGTCCTCCTTCCTCTGCCTCCCACGTGCTGAGATGATAGGCATGCACTACCACATGTGGCTACCGTGGCTTTCTTAACCTAAGCACTGTTTGAGCAGAGCCTGGACAGAACCTGTGTTTTCCAATAACACTGTCACACCTGCATCAAGCCTCCTGATCAGCTCCTAAGAAATTCTGCAGGCATTTACTGACACGTGACCTTGAATAAATCCCTTAGCTTCTCCTTGTAAACTGAAAAATGCTGCCTAACATAGTGTTGAGGGAAAATCACAGGAGATGTATGAGGCAGCAGCACACACAATTGTTATTATGGAATAGGTGCTTAAATTTTGGAAAAGATAAGGATCTCTGGAATTCATCTTTACGAGCCAATCATTGTTATAGGTCATGGTATTCAAAAGAAAAGGACAACATTCATGACCTAGGTTGTATTCCAGTTCTTCTTGTTACCAGTTTAGGGGAAAGCCCAGGTTCCCAGAACTAGGCTCAGCCACTCATCCCCAGTATCCCAACTAAAAAGTAATGGTGAAAAGCAAAGAAAGATTTAATCAAGGTGTACATTGGGAAGAAGAACAGATAAAGGAATCTCATGACTCCAACTCACATTTTTGTATTTGAGGAACTAGAGTGAGGTTTAGATTTAATTAGAGGAAGAATTAGGGGAAGGGGCAAGGGGTATGCATAATTAAGCAGTCCTGGTCACAGTGTGACTGAGTGGACCATTCTCTCTGTTCTGGTTCTGCAAGGTTCTAGGAATTTGTTATCATCACCCCTGGAGGGGTAGTTTCAGTTCTTTGTTAAAAAGAGAAGTTTGCCCATCAATATTCTCCAGATCCAAAGTGGTTATAGGTTTCTGACAAGGACTGGAGACATTCAGGTGCCTTACAGGGGTTTGGAATAGGACATTTGCACATCCAAGTGAGGAGCTGATACCTTTTAGCAAAAGCAGTTTATAAGTGCCTGCTATAAACCGACAGTCTGCCACATTGTGCTATTCCTCCAAGGTCAGGATCTAGAATGGCAACATCATCACCACTGTCTGAAAATCTCACATCAAGGCAGCCCAGCAACTGGTCATAAGCTTCCCCATGTAGACAAAAGAAAAACCCTTGCAGAGGGGACCAGAAGCCAGAGAGATGAACAAGCAAAACACTTAGAAAGGGAAGCTGTTGATGAAACAGCTGCTAGACGAGACAGAGGGCAACTCAAACAAAAAATAATAACAGCACTTAATGATATTCAATTATAGCACACACACACACACACAAAGCCTTTCTGAGACTAAAAACCATAGTTTTGAAATTGAAAAGCTCAACAGACAAGTTGATAAAAAGGATAGCTGCTGCAGAGACCTAAATTAGTGGCTTAGAAGCAGAAATACATACATACATACATACATATACACATGCCTGCAGCCGTAGCCCTGTGGCATCCAATCCTGTCAGATCTCAGAACCTAAGCAGGGTCAGGCCTGGTTAGTACTTGGATGGGAGACCTCCTGGGAACACCAGGTGCTGTAGGCTTGGGAGACGGACTCAGCAACCCACTCCCAAAAATCAATCTGCCATTGAAAACCCTATGAACAGCAGAGGAGCACTGACAATAGTGTTTCGTCTGTTGTATGTAGGGTCGCTATGAGTCGGATACCGACTTGACAGCACCTAACAGCAACAAACAACATGTACACACATATATATGTATGTGTGTATATGTATGTGTGTGTGTGTATATATATACACACACACACATACACATACAGAGAGAGAGAGAGAGAGAGAGAGAGAGAGAGAACAGAAATACACAAATTAAAATCAGGGGGCAAAAGCTATTTGGAGAATAGATTCTGGAGCCCTAACTTGTGAATAATCATAATCTCAGAAAGACAAAAAGGAACAAATAAAGAATAGATGATAATTAAACAAATGAAGTAGAAAATATCCCTGGCGTAAAGACCTGAGTCTGCAAATAGAATTGAGCTCTAGGTAGGAGTTGTACGAAAGGATGTACACCAAGTTGTGCATCCCAGTTCCAAGGATAAGAAGAAAATCCCAAATGCCCCCAACAGAGAGATCAGGTAACTTACAAAAGAAAAGTAATCAGACTTCAAGACTTCCTGACATCTTCAAAACTGAGATCCAAGAGATAGTGGAAAACTACCCATAGACTGCCAGATGTCCAGCCAGATGTCATCCACCTACCCGATTTGTAAAATATTTGTGGGAACAAAAGAAGAGCTCACAGAAAAACTAACCCACATAGTGTCATCTGAGGAAAAGACTCCAACCAAAGGAAAAAAAAAAAACAAAGAATGAATTAATTCAAACAGAAATCTCGAGAAGAGTAAGAAGAAAAGAAGAGAAAACAGTGGTGTGATGAGCCTTGCAATTTGCACAGTTAAGTCTAGATGGGTAGTATGAGCGCCTAGAAACAGGAAATATAAGCGACTAATGGAAACATTTGAAAAAGAAGAGACATTCTGCAAAGACAAATTTAACATTTAGTTTTAGATGTGTTAAATGATCTCAGCAAAACCTAGGAATCAGCGGTGTTTGGAGGTGGGATGAGTCAAAGACTTCTAAAGATCCATCAGTTCCCAGTGTAAGAAAGTGTAAGGAGATAAAAAGTACTCCTAAACAGAGTT
>VMDO01009871.1:0-74730 GCA_007922755.1 Pedetes capensis
GACATATAGAAAAATACTATATAGTAAAAGATAGAGAAGACTTGGATGGGAAACTTAGATGGGAAGGGGGGGAGGGGGAGAAACATAGAAGAGGGTAAGGGGTAACCTATATGAATAATGCTTATCAAATTGCATATATGAAAATTGTCACAATGAAAAGCATGTCAAAATGAATCGCATTATGATGTACATTAAAAATTTCTAATAAAAAAAATAATAATGCCTTGTTGTTGTTGTTAGGTGCCTTCGAGTTGGTATTCGACTCATAGCAACCCTCATAGGGTTTTCAATGGCTGACTGTTTCGGGATTGCCTTGGGAGTGGATTGCCATGCCCTTCTCCCACTTTTGCGGTGCTGAGAATTGAACTCAGGACCTCAGAGACTGCAGCGCAGCGCTCTACCAACTGAGCCAAATCCCAGCCCTAATCAATGCCTAGGTTTGTTAATTCATTAAGGGCTCCTCCCTTTCCCCCGTCTCTCTTTCCTTCTTTCCCTCCCACTTTCCTTCTCTCCCTCCTTCTTTCCCTCATTCCCTCCTTTGATTTCCCACTTTCCTTCTTTTCTGTACCTGGAGTTCAAACCCAGGGACTCACACATACAGGGCAAGCCCTGTACTGCTGAGCTATACCCCCAGCCCTGAAACTTCCTTCTTAATATTTCAGAAACGTTTCTGTAAAAATGGCTCCTTATCTGGTACTTGATCACCCTGAGGGAGAGTTCATTGTTGTTCTTAGGTGCTGTCGAGTTGGTCTCCAACTCATATCTACCCTACATACAACATGTGAAACACTATTGTCAGTGCTTCTCTGCTGTTCATAGGGTTTTCAATGGCAGATTGATTTTTGGGAGTGGGTTGCTGGTCCTTCTCCCAAGCTTACAGCACCTGGTATTCCCAGGTGGTCTCCCATCCAAGTACTAACCAGGCGTGACCCTGCTTAGCTTCCAAGGTCTGATGGGATTGGACGCCACAGTGGTGCGGCTACAGGCAGAGTTCACATAGAATAACTTTATTTCCCGGTTGGCTTCTAGCATCTTCCACTAGTGATGAACATTTAAAAAAAAAAAGTATTTTTTTTGCTTGTTTACATGTTTTCTTGGTTTGTATGGTTATCATCATGAAGTCATTGACATGTATTTGATAAGTTTGATCCATTGTAGTTATTTTTTCCCTGATTGTCAAATTATCCCTGCTTTCGCCTTCTGTGCCTTTTGATACAACCCTGGTAGTTTTAACAGTCTTCTTGCTTTCTAGTACCACAAGGTCTTCTAGGTTCATCATACACAATTGCTACCATACACCTGCGAGTCAGTGTTTTTCTAGGGTCATGTTTCTCTTAGTGGGAAGTAATACAATTTGACAGTGAACTAACATTCCTTATTAAGGTTGTGTGTTACGGGAGGAGATAACAGTACCAAAAGAGCAATGGGTATATAATCTCTTAGTAAGTGCCATGGAAAATAGTAAAATAAGGGGCAAACCAGGTGTAGTGGTGCACGTGTGCAATCCAAGAACTTGGGAAGCTGAGGCAGGAGGATTGCAAGTTCAAGGCCAGCCTGGGAAATATAGTAAGACTGTGTTCCCCTCCCCACTAAAAAAATTAGGGGGCAGAAAGTACTCAGGAGAGGTGATTATGTCCATTTTGGATAGAGTGGTCAGAAAAGGACCTACTGAGAAAGCAAGGAAGTTCAAAGGAAGTAAGATAATAAGAAATGCAGACATCTTAAAGAGGTGTTCAGCAGGCAGTGGGAACAGCAGATCCAAAGGCTCTAGGGTGATGATTAACGTAACAGTAGGTATATGGAAAGTAATCTTCAGAGACAATTTTGATTGTTCTCACAGTAATACCTGCCGTAGGTATTTATTGAATGAGTGAATATATTTAAAGCATTAAAAAAAAGCAATAGCTTTTTATTGTCATTGTTGTGACTAACTTCTTCTCACTTATAACCTTCATATCTTGGAAAAATGTCATTGCAAAATGTATAACATTGAATTCTGTTGAGACATGAAGCAGGGATATTTTGAACACTTATTAACAAGTTTAGTGTCATGCTTTCCAATATATCTGTAAGAGAGTGTGAGGGATTGGATTTGACTATTAGAATGGAATGAGCCAATGACATTGGAAGGCACAGCTTCTCGCCCATCTGCTATTCTCATTGTCACTTGGCAATTATTTGCCTGGATCTATATTCCAGGCAAAATTACACAGTAAACATGAAGAACTATATCCCTGGTCTTTAGAATGAGACTACCCCCTAACATGGGGTGGCTTTGGCTGTGAACGTGTCCCCAGTGTGGATGAAAGCTGGACAAGGCCAGCTTTGCCAGTGTACACTGGGCATTATGCCTAGCCAGAGTTGGTGTAAGAAGCTCATCTGTGTATTACCTGTGTGACTGGCTAGAAAGGAATTCATTTGCTGCCTCTCCTTGTGTGAAGGAAAATTGACTTTTCTCTTCCTACTGCGATTTGGGATAGATTTTGGAAACTCTGTGTCATCGTCTCATTAGAACCCCACTGATTGTGTGGCACATTGAAAACTTACAGCTTCTCTTTACTTTCTGCCCTTTATGACATCCTGAGTGGAACTGTTGTGGGTCACTCCAGCCCCTGGCTCCTTCCTGCCCACTGGTTTCGCGCCTTGTGTTTACAGTATTCCGGACTCCCTTGGTGGGGGGCAGCTGTGCAGTGTTACAGTGTCCCCCCCATCTCCAGTCTTGCTTCATATGGTTTCAGTTACCCTTGGTCAACTGAGGTGTGAAAATATTAAATGGAAAATTCTAGAAAGGAGCAGTTCTTCAGTTTTAAATAACTTTTATTGCAGTATATTGTTACAGTTTTTCTACCTGGTTGTTGACCTCACTATGTTTAATTTATAAGTTAAACGCTATCGTAGGAAAATCATAGTTTCTATAGGGTTTGGTACTGTTCATGGAATGACTTGGAACATAGCCTCTGTAGATAAGGAGGGATTACTGTAGAGAGAGACATAGGCTGAGAGACATAGGGTCTCACCACTCAGCTGTGTGGCTTTAAGCTTTCCCTTGAATTTTCAGTCTGGTTTCTTCCCGCTGGGGTTAAGACCAAGACTGCTTTGCCTATTGCAGTGTGTTGTCGAAGGGCTCTTGTTGTTGTTGTTAGGTGCCGTCGAGTCAGTATCCGACTCATAGCGACCCTCATAGGGTTTTCAATGGCTGACTGTTTCGGGATTGCCTTGGAAGTGGATTGCCAGGCCCTTCTCCCATTTTTTCGGTGCTGGGAATTGAACTCGGGGCCTCAGATACTGCAGCTAAGAGCTCTACCTACTGAGCTAAATCCCAGCCCGTCGAAGGGCTCTAAGAAAATAAAAACAGTCATGTAACACATGAGTGGAAAAGAGCGTCATTATCCTGATCATGTCTTTGAGGGACTTATTCATTATTCAACAAGTATTGAGTACCTGCTGTGTGCCAGGTGCTGTGCTTCCGGTGGATGGGACAGAGGAGTTCCTGTTCTTGGGGAGCTCACAAAGGAGAGCAAGCAATAAATAGTAAAGTAAACACTGGCAACAATGTCTGCAAATGGTGAGTCGTTGAGGAACTTGGAAAGAGGGAAGGATGTAGAGTGAACAGGCAAGTGGGTTAGAAAAGCCTTCACTGAGGAGAAATGTGAGTGTTGTGTGGAAGGGAGGGAGGGAGGCCTGGAACACTCAGAAGAATTGTGTTTCAGGTAGAAGGAATAGCAAATATAGATGCCCTGAAGGATAGGATTACCAGGAAAAATGCAGGATACCCAATGAAGTGTGAATTTCAGGTGCACAACCAGTTCTTTAAAAAATATAAGTATGTAGCAAATATTTTATGGGACATACTTAAACTAAAATTTTTAAAATGTTGTAAATATGATCAAACTCACATGTATGAAAATGTCATAATGAAACCCATTATTTTGTAGGATTAATACATACTCATAAAATGAGAAATTAAATGCAAGCTTACATGCTTAATAATAAAGTACCTGTAATTTTTTTTAAAAGGCTCATCTGAGATTAACATTTAACTGGGGGTACTTTTCCTCTTTCCTTTTGCCTAAATCTGACAATCCTATTGAGGTAGGAATGAGCTAGGCACATTTTTGGACTTGCAAAGAGGTTATTTTATGTAGGGCCAGATGAATGAGGCAGGCACTGTAAAGGTGGAGGTGAGAATGCATGTTGTTATTGTTAGGTGCCGTCAAGTCCTGTCTGACTCATAGTGACCCTCATAGGGTTTTCAATGTCTGATTGTTTCAGGATTGCCTTGGGAGTGGACTGCCATGCCCTTCTCCCATTTTTGCGGTGCTGGGAATCGAACCCGGGTCCTCAGAGACTACTGAGCGGTACTCTACCAACTGAGCTAAATCCTAGTCAGTGAGAATCCATAGGACCTTGGTAAAAATTCCGGGTTATATTCTGAGTACAGTGAGAAGGGGTTGAGTATGTACAGAGTGTGGTTGAATTTAGCCCTTGAGCCAGTCACTCTTACTACACAGAACAGACAATAGGGCAAGAGTTGGATACCAAGAGTTGTTATTGCTTTCATTGACCTTATGGTACTGGTGTACTATAGGAACCCAGTGAATCAGTTTTATAGGATTTTATGTAGAAGATGCATACAATGCTACTCTAATACTGAAGGCTAGGCTGTGCTGTGGGAACCTGATGTTTGGTGTGTGTGCTACTAACTGCACTGGCACAGAAGGCACATCAGCCATTAGCTATGTCCAGTCCTCTCTGAGGCTTCTTCTGGCATGATAATCAGTCTTTCCCAAAAGATTATCAGAAAGACCAAATGAGATAATATGTAGAGGGCTCATCCTTGCACTTGGCTCCTACTACTGTATAGCATTTGTTCTCATCCTTTGTCTCTCGCATACTACCTCCCATTCATAACCATTTGACAAACACCATCATCCAGAGATCATCTCCATCTTTCCTTATGCATTTTCCCATTTTGTTTTGGTTATGCTAACCATCTGAAAAATAGAGCATGAGGGTACTGTATGTCAGTGATCCATTTGTGAAAGACTTTGCATTAATAACTAAAGAGGCCACAACAGAGGTTCATTTCTACTCTTTCAAAGAACAGAACATTACTCCAAAGTTATGCCAAAACATTAACCAGTGTGAGTGTCGGGTGCAGAGGATGTCTAGGTACCTGAGCCACTCACCATGTACTGGAGCCTGGGCCACTTGCATTTCCCTTTTGAAACTTTAGAAAGGGAAGTGAGCAGACAGTGTATGATAGAAGACATTTTTAAAAATTACTGTATTCATTAATGGATAACTTCATCTGATATGTCGTGGCAAGTGTGTATACTTGTGTATATAAGTTAACAGATATATAATCAACCATATTCATTTGAATACAATTAACCATAAAATTCTGATAGGATGACAGAATTGACAGGGATGCCTAATCCACATCCGCCATTTTGTAGACAAATAACTTGTAAGCCTCATTATTGGCAGAGCTGGACACACAGTCCATTTTGGCTAATCCCAGATTCAGACCTCATTCCTTACTTACCTCTCTTGGCTCTCACTAAGTTTAGCATTAAGGTAGCTCTCCTGTGTCCTGGTGAGAGAAGTGACAGATCTCAGTTGTCACCTGGCCCTGCCACTCACAGACAGGGTTACACTGACAAATCCCTTTAAGCCTGGATTTCCTCCCATGTATCATAGTGATGAGCTGGAGTTTAGCTCAGTTGGTGGAGTACTGCTCTGTGCTATGTAAGGGCCTGGGTTCAATCTCTAGCACCACAGAAATGGTAGAAGGATCTGGAAGCCCACTCCTGAAACAATCAGCTGTTGAAAACTCTGTGAATAGCAGAGAAGCACTGACACAGTGCTGGGCATGTCACAGTGTTGGGTAGTGTTTTGTTCTGTGTACATACATAGGGTTGCTATGAGTTGGACCTGGTTTGAGGGCACCTAACAACAACAATGTCATAATGATAGTAACTATGTCACAGGGCCCTGCAGGGATCAAGATATGTGATACCTGCGAGTTTTTGTTGTTAGTTTTGAGAACTTAACATATTCTAGCCTACAGCCATTACCACTGTGGCGTCTGATCCTCAGACGTTAAGCAGGGTTGTGTCTGGTTAGTAGTTGGATGGGAGACTGCCTGGGAATACTGGATGCTATAGACTTGGGAGAAGGACTGGGCAGCCTGCTCCCAAAAAACTATCAGCAATTGAAAACCCTATGAATAGCAGAGAAGCACTGACAATAGTGCCAGGTATAGTACAGTGTCAGGTAGTGTTTCATCTGTAGGACGTAGAGTTGCCATGAGTCAGACACTGACTTGATGGCTCCTAACAACAACAACTACAACAAATGTTAAGTCGAAAATAAATGATTGTATGCTTAACATTATGTAATTTATTTCATAATTATTTTGGTTAATATTCATTATGAAATTATAATAAGCAGATTAACAAGAACAAGAAAATGAAAAGCACCCATAACACTATCATCCACAGATAGTCTTGTCTTATGCATTTTCCATTTAGTTTTGATTATATTTATCATCTGAAAAATATAGCATAAAGGTACTATATGCCAGTGGTCCATTTAATGAAAGCTTTAATAACTAAAGAAGAGGCCACAACAGAGTTTCATTGTTACTCTTTCAAAGAACAGAACATTACTACAAAATTAAGCCATCATATACTTAACTACATGCATATATACCTTGAGTCTTCTATTAGGTTTTATAGCAATTTCATTACTTCCTCTTCCTCCTTTGAACTCCAACTTGTGTATCTATGAACTGTATCTATGAACAACTTCTTTTTCCATAAGTATTCACCATTCTGTAGGCCTTGAAAATAAGTTTGACCCAGTTAGAATTTTCAGGGACTCAGAGAATGCTTTGATTCACAATCCTCATGATTAAGCTGTAAAACCTTTTTAGTTCAAAAAAGGTTAAATCACCAGGAGGAAGAATGTCAAAAACCTAATTGTTTTACTTTGTATCTCCTGGCTCAAGAAAAGTGATTTATAGTGTCCCTTCCCTGGACTGTGCATTAATGTTCTGCAGCTCTAGCCTAGCTGGCCTCTGTCTGATCGCCTGCCTCTTCATTTTGCGCCTGAGGCTAGTGTACTATAAAGATTAGCTCATGTCCAAGGAGTTTTGCCTTAAAATTGAAGGTTATTAGAGTAATGATTCTGCTCCTCTATTGATTGTTGTATGCATGCTGTTATGAATTCAAACGGTTTTCAATTTTTGAACTTGCGGTGGAAACTTACAGGCCAATACTAAAGAAATGCTGTCCTAGCTGGGGTTAGAGCTCAGTGCTAGAGCACTTGCCCCACCCACATGCCCAAGGCCTTGAGTTCCATTCCCAGCTCTGGAAAATCCCTGGCAGAGTGCTTGAGGCGGAGCTTTGCCAGGCCATAGAAGTTAAGCTTATGTGGGGTAGACAGTGGGTGGGTGGGGGTGCATAGGAGCCTAGGATGTCCCTGCACTAAAGGCAAGTACATAGTCAAGGGCTGGAGAGGTGTCAGTAGGACATGGGGTTCTGTGAGCCAGGTGAAGAGGAACTATTCGGAGTGACTTGAAACAGCCACTTCCGGTCAGGCAGGTGGGGGGCTCTTCTTGGGGTCAGCTTTATTGGCGGATGGCTGTGCTGATGAGTTAAGGTCATGATATGATCCTGGACAGATCAGACAGAAAACAAAGTTAGGTGTCAGCAGACTGACTTGTTAGCCACAGCAAGATCTTCCCTGCCTGTTGTTAATGGTGCTCTTTTTCAGGAAAATGCTGTTCATGGGAGGGCTGTTTGTTTCAGTGTTTGGGGTTACTGCCAGTCCTGGCTTTCTTCCAATCCTGGTAATCCTCTGATGTTTCAGAAAGAAAGAAATGGTTTGGTTTGTTTTTCCTTTCTCCTCATAGGGTAATTGATTTACATACAACTTACTTCATTAACCAGTTATCTTATCACTGTGTACAAAAATAACCTTGAAAACCCACCCTCTAGTTTCATATTAAATTCTTCACTGTGGAATATTCCTCTGTTCTGAGTGCCTCTGTAACATTCAAATGGCTTGCTAAAAGCTCCATTGAACCGACTCTATTTTCCATATTTGCAGAGATGCCCTTGGAGCCTTGCAAAGTATTATCCAGTGATTTAGGGTAAGAAGAACAAGAACAATTAGCTTCAGAGAGGGCTTACAGTCTTGAGGAGTCTGTGGGGAAGTCATATCTTAGATCACCTTGGATTATTTTCATCAGAGTGACTCTTGGAAGGTTCTTCTTTGGGCAGAGGAGGGAAGAGTGAGTGTACTCTCCTTAGTCAGTATCTGATCCCACTAATGTGTCTCTTCTTTTAATGGATTTTTTTTTTAATGGTCCTCCTTTATCTTTCTCCATCATGCTCTTAATGAGAATTTTTTTTATTCTGACCGGTTGCTAATATAAGCTCTGTTATTTATTTAGTTGTGAGGTTTATTTTAAATCTGTACCCAGTTCATTGTTGTGTGTGTGGTTGAAGGTTTCACAATCATGTCTGGGATCCATTTGGAGCCCTCATGTTATAAATAGGGTTTATAGAGATGTTTTATTGAGTCCATTTACCAAAATTTAATTGGAGCCAAATAATTCAATCTGGCCTAAGAATTGTGTGATGCTGCTGGGCCCAGCTGAGGCCTCATCCCCTTACAGGCTGCCTGTCTACTTTTTTCCCTCATTTTTTTCATTTGCAGAGCTCCACATATTGCCTTTCATGGTCATATTGCTGAAAGGTCCCGGTAATTAGACCATGGACCTCCAAGGCAAGTTAGTATCTTCTCTAAGTGAAAACAATTTCGGCTTTTCTTATGGAGAGTTCTTTTCAGTATCTGTAAGAGTCATTGAAAAATACCACGAGGTCTAAGTTTACTCCAAAAGAAAAGAGGATATTGCACTTTTCCTGTTCAGGTTTCTCCCCTCCCATAAGCCTTCCTGTCCTCTGCTTTGTGCTTGCAGATCTTTCTCAGTGGCAGAAGGCTTTATGCAAATCGGGCCAATTATTTTTGTTCATAGTAAAAAATCACCTTGCATTTATGAGTAATTTCTAGATGAGTCAAACTGACATGTTTCTTTGAAAATTCACCCAGACCTAGAAGACAAACCGACTTGTCAGACTGCTCTGCTGACCCATCAGGCTGGGGTCTCCTGCACAGTTCTGCCATCTTGGTGATGCCACCAAGAACATCCCCAACTCAGTTAAATTTTGTAGGTCTACCTAATCATAGAAAAGTTATTCTCAATGGCTGGTTATTAGCTATCTGAAGATGTCATTATACATTATTGTTGTTAGGTGCCGTCGAGTGGTATCCAACGCATAGCGACCCTCACAGGGTTTTCAATGGCTGATGTTTTGGGATTGCCTTGGGAGTGGATTGCCAGGTCCTTCTCCCATTATACATTAGTGAGTTAGTAATAATGTTATCTTGACATTTTGTAGCTGTTCTAAACAGAGGCCAGACGTCAATATTACTCAATGCATTTCTCATTTTCCCTTTGCTAGAAATTATTTATTTGCCTAATTTTCTTTGCTAACTGCTGAAGTAATTCCTATAAATTCTAGTGGGGTTTTCTTTTTCTTCTTTTCTCCAACTGTCTAACCCCTTGTATATTGATAAAACAATCCATCTTCCAGATGTTTCCTTTCATCTCTTCCTCCATAGATTTTCCTACCTTTTTTGAGATAGTGTAAAGTGAACAGCCAGAGAATGGGAGAGAACCTTGACCAATTATCCTTAAAGTATTAGTTACATTCCTGATTCTCTAATCAGTGATTGACTTCTGTGGCTTGAATGCCATCCTATTTCCTTTCTAGACATGCCAGAGCAGATAACAAATCATTCCTGTCCATTTGCCAAATGGTCACAGAGGCACCTTTACATTCTCCTTCCCCTGCAACAGTGTTCAAGTCTTTTAACTTGCTGCCATAACTATCCCCTTGTACAAGTGTGAGGATTAAATGATTAAGGAATCAGTCCCTGTAAAGAATTTAGCAGGAAGCCAGGCGCAGTGATGCACGCCTGTAATCCCAGCAACTCAGGAGGCAGAGGCAAGAAGATTGCAAGTTCAAGACCAGAGGCAGTTTGCATAATTTAGTGAGATCCTGTCTCAAAAAAGTAAAAAAAAAAAAAAAAAAAGGGGGGGGGGGTGGCTAGGGCTGCAGCTCAGTGGTCCGGCACTTGCAAAGCATGCAAGCATGAGGCCCTGGGTTCCACCCCCAGTACGGCCAAAAAAAAAAAAAAAAAAAGAAAGAAAGAAAGAAAAGAAAAAAAAAAAAACCTTTACAGGATAGATATAATGTGGAATCATGTCCTCCTGACCTTTTCTGATTGCTATTTCACTTGAGAGGGCACTGTATCTGGATTGCTGGCTGAAGTTATGGGAGTTTGGCTACTGATAATATCTTGCTTCAGCATAGTGTTCATTGTGAGCCAGGAGCTATTCTCAGAGCTTTTTACAGGCATTAATCCATTTGAAGATGAACCAGCATACTTAGTCTCACTGATTTATGTTTTTCAGGTTGAAAATTGGTGTCCTCATTTACCTTGGAGAGCAAAAAATCCCTATGAAGAAGCTGATCATAATTTACTGGTAAATGATTTGAGGACCCTCCTCCTAGACTTGTGTATTTCGGTCAGATGCTAAGTGATACACGCAGAGCCTTAGAAGTATCAGCTGTAATCCAGAATAATGTTCAACTGAAGTATTTCTGTCACCAATCCTAGGGAAGTTTAGATGACCAAATGAGTCAACCAGTCAGCATAGATTTACTTATTAAGTAATTCTCTGAGGGTCCCAAAATGGTGGGCTCCTGGGAGGGATAAGACCTGGTATCAAATGTGGAAGCCCTGAGTGATCTATAGAGAGGAATGGCTGGAAATAATGACCATGTTGTTGCAATGCTTCAGTGTAGACAGTTGGGAATTAATGAGGAAGAGCCAATCCTAGCCTGCAGAGGTCAGAGTTGATTATATTGAGAAGATGACATTGGAGCTGTATTTAAAATGATAAGTGACTTTCTATAAGGTAAGGGAGAGAAGGATATTGTGATATATAGAAGTGAACACTTGGTATTATAAAGGGAAGCTCAGTAGGCAAGGCCAGAGGGGTTTGGATGAGCTGAGTTGAAGATGAGTTTGGAAAGACAGGAAAGGGAGTATGGAAAACTTTCTGTGCCACCTCGAAATCCTTAGCTTTTATTCTTTAGACCAAGAATCAATAAATGTTTTCTTTAAAGGACCAGATAGTAAGCATTTTCCTCTTTGCGAGCCATATGGTCTTTGTCACAGCTACTTAGTTCTGTTATTCTAGCAGAGAACAGCCATAGATGATATGTAATAAAGGGCATGGCTGTGTCCCAATAAAACTTTATGCACAAAAACAGACAGTAAGGAGGATTGGTCCTGCAGCCATGTTTGTTGACCTGAGCTGTAGACCAGAGAGAACTTAGGAGATTGTTGAGTCAAGGGAGAGAGAACTGAAATGTTTACAATGAACTATGGTGACTGCTGGAAGAGTGTTTGAGGTATCTTATGAAATAAATACTACCATTATCATGTTTCTTTCTTGTTCCACTCACGAGTTGTATCCAGCTGTATTATCCAGAATATTAAGACAAATGTTCTTCCCAGATTTTAAATTATTCTGGTCTGAATTTTAAATTGTATTCAGGAATGGTAGGAAAATGCTATCCCTGGCTTTTAAATTCCTTGGAAAATCATAAATTTTGTTGGTTTGGACTAGGACAAAACTAGAAGATGAGTATTATTTTTCCCATTTAACTCTGGACAGAAAGAAGCTCTTTGGCAATCTGCATGATGTTGGGAAGCCTGTGCAGGGCTGACTTGAATTTTCCCAGTGGTCTGCTGCCTAACAGTAGATTTGAGTGGCACAATAAATTTTGGTACAGAGCATTTTAAGGCACATCAAGCATGCTTATTGTAAATACTGCATTTTAACATAGCTCAGGGCTTTGCAGTGCCTGTGCCCTTCTCAATTTCTAATTTTTTAATGATGTCCCTTGTAACAGATCAGCAGTCCAGGGGCTTTTGCTTCAATTTGCAATCCTGGGACCTATGAGACAAGACTCACTTTTGAAGCCCTGTATTTAATTGACTCTCTCTTTCAAGTTTTCAAATGTCACATCATGAAAACCATTTTGCTCTCTGGCTTTTTATCTTCTATTCATTTTATTAAATTTCTGTTTCTAGGCAGAAATTCGGACAGATTTTAATATTCTCTACAGTATGATGAAAAAGCATGAAGAATTCCGGTGGATGAGACTACGGATCCGGCGAATGGCTGATGCGTGGATCCAAGCAATCAAGTCCCTGGCAGAAAAGCAAAATTTTGAAAAGAGAAAGCGGAAGAAAGTGAGTGTCTTCTTAATTCAGTTCCATTAGATGCCAGTTTTCTTTTAAAATTTGACTTTTCTTGGAAACAAAGCTAAGAGAGATGTCATGTCTCAAATGATACTCCCTCAGGGCAAATCAGCTCAGCCTTTTGCACACTCCCTTTTGGGGTTTTCTTTCTCACAGTACTCTGCTTCAGCAGGGACTAGCACAAATTTCTTGGATGAAGCTAAGCAGAATATCTGTCAAATTAACCTTCAATCCAAATGACTTAGATTTCTCAGAAAGTCAGGAAACTTTGCCCCATTTCTTTACCTGAATCCAACCTTTGAGAACTTCTGTTATATCATCATGGCAATTTTGCATTTTTGTCATTTGTCCATCATGGGCTTGGGGCAGGCTGTGAGTTCCATTGCTACTGTGTCTAGTTGGTGCTTTTTCATATATACCTAGGAGATAGAGATTTTATTAAACTTGATCCAGTTTAAGTTCATGAGGGCTGCTTGGAAAGATACTCTGTGGACTATTCTGGCCTTAGAACATCTTACACCCTATTAGTTGCATATGTAGTTTCTGATTTCAGAACTGATCAAAGTGAACAATTTATTCCCACATCTAAAAAGAACTTTGAAATAAATTCAGTATTCCTCATTTGACTAATTGGATACTGTTGAAAAAGAAAATATAGATATGCTGTGCAGGAGTCCAGGTCACAGGTTGATAGGTCAGTTTTACCAGGATCCCTTGAATTTATCAGACAGTAAGAGCAAACATTTTGGCACCAGATATTTGTGCATGGATGAGCATGTGGTCAGATGCTATAGGTGGCCTATAAAAATAAATAAATAATGTTTCTAGGTAATCCTATGGAATAATCCCCAGGTGTATCATTAGGTAAAAAAATTGTGGAGAATAGCATACAATATTTTTAAAGAGAGAAGAATCTACATGTATATGTACTTATTTATGCCTATGTACATGTATAATCAATATGATATGTGTATATTGTGCATGTTTTTATAAATTGAAAGGTAAGCCATGAGATTTTAAATGGAGATTAATGGTGATTTTGATTGCACAACAACATGAATGGTCTTAATGCTACTGAATAGTATTCGTTAAAATGATGAATTTTATGTTATGCAGATTTTGCCACAATAAGAAAAAATGAATGGTCAAGGAGGGGAACAGGGAATGGAGTGGAGGCAACTGGTATAGAAACCAGATTTCTATGAATGTAGATTTGACATTGGAACCATTTCATATAGTATGAAATTTTAATTACAAAAAGGCATACCTATAATTAACATAAAACAGATTACATATCCATCTAGTTTTGACATAAGTACACAGAAGAGGACTATTCTTAGTGTCTATAGAGCACAATAAATTGAACATTTCTGATGGAATATTATAGAGGACCAGAAAATGCAAAGATATTTTAGAACAATTATTATGTAATACGTAGAAGCATTGATATTCTCAGTCTGAATCCATGGTGAATACAGAAAATTAGTAATTATATTAATGTCTTTGAGAAGTGAGATTTTTACTCTGGGAGAGAGGAAATAACAGATGTAAGATGAATAGTGTTATATAAAAATATTACAATCCTGAGTTTGAATTGGAAATACGAGTAGGAACTCATGATTTGTTTTATCTTTACAGAAAAATAAATTTCTTAGCTAGGGCCACTGAAAAGTCTTCCAAACAGTGATTAAGTAGAGTCCCTTAAGCCCTAGATTTTGATCTCTAGATGCTATTTCCACTAGGTGGTATTAGAAATTCTTAGGAAAATGGCTCATTAAGGTCTGAGACAGAAATTACACACAGTGAGCTCAGAATATCTTGTCATACCCAAGAGCAGAGAAGCTAAAAAAGACTGCTAGGATTGTGTCCAAAGAATTGAGGATCCAACCGGAATAGTCTCCCACTGTTCAAGATGATAGTAAGGATAATAACCACACCTTTCTAAAACACATTAAATATGCTTACATCCATGGTTTTATAGTATTTAAAAATAAAACATTTCATGGATCATCATCAGAGTATGCTCAAAAAATAAACTTTTTTTATTCTGAAAACTGGTAAAGAAGGGGAAAAAAATCAAGTGTTTACAGGGTTCATTCTATGCAAACTGTAGCTCAGGGTGACCAAATAGTTAATGAGAGGCAGTTTCTCTTTGTAGGAGTAGTCTAGCTGATAAATGAAGAGGGAATGATAGACTGTCATGTTTTGCAGCCCTAAATAGATTAGTTGGTCTAGTTAGTGATTGTCAGCAGCTATTAACTTCCCAAAACAGAGACACTCAGACATTGTTCCCACCAGTGGAAGCACACAGTACCACCTATGAAGTGGGATTGCCAGAACAGTTGAATCCAATCACATCTAAACATCTCATTACTAAGTTTTCATAAATACAAAGGATGTAGTAACCTGTTTTACAATATCTTGAGATTGCAATCAGTAAAATCCAGAGTATGGGAGACTCTTGGAAGTACAGCACATGTCTTTGATAAATGTTATAGTATCCCTTCTCCCCAGAAGCCTTAGGGAATTACAGAGATTAAAGAAGCTAAGACACAGGAGACAATTATAATGTGTACACTTTGATTTCTGCATGACACAAGTGTACTTTTAAAAACAGGGTCACTTGGAGAAGTGCTAATTTTAACAGGATATTGGATGAAATTAAGGAATTACTCAGGTGTTTAGGGGCAATAGTGATGTTGTGACTGTTTTTTAAGATTCATTTCATTTAGAGATATATACTGAACTATGTACAGAGGAAGTATGTGATGTGTAGAATTTGCATCAAAATCTAGAGGGGTTGGGAGAAAGGCAGTATAAGTTAAATAAGATTCGTCATGAATTAATAGTTGTCAAAGCTGTGTGGGGAGTCTATTGGAGTTGACTGTATTGTCATGCCTGCTTTTCCATGTATTTGACATTTTCCATGGTGAAAGGTTAAGTGTATTCTGGCTTTAAAAAAAAAAAAAAAGCCCAGTGTTACTATTGTCCTGGCTAATTTTCCTTTAATTCTGATTTCACTAATGTACCCTATTATTTTTAGAAGCAGGATAATCTGTCCATACCTCACGCTTATAGCCGTACCAAGAGCAATAATGGCTTTATTTCTCTAAAACAGGAAAAAAACGCATGTCCTTGCTTTTTTTGAATCTTCTTTCAAAGTGGCGTGCCCCTCATTGAGATTTCATTAGGATGAAAAAGAGGCTGTGGAATCAGGTGGTTGCTTTATGATGCATTACTGTGGACTTTGTTCTTGGTTCAGTGAAGTCAGTGTGTGCCTCTCCTTTGTTTTCCAGGTCCTGGTTCACCTGGGACTCCTGACCAAGGAATCTGGCTTTAAGATTGCAGAGACGGCGTTCAGTGGTGGCCCTCTTGGTGAATTAGTTCAGTGGAGTGATTTAATTACATCTCTGTACTTACTGGGCCATGACATTAGGATTTCAGCTTCACTGGCTGAGCTCAAGGAGTAAGCAGATTACTTTTCAATTTTAAAATCAGAATACAAAAAAGGAATTGTAAACTCTTAACGCCCTCTATTAGTGTATAATTTCTTGTGGAGGAAAATGAAAGTGATAATTCACTAAACAGGAGATAAGAAGATTATTTTCAGGAGCTAAATATATACACTATGAAAAGGATAATATGTTTTCATTATAGATGCAGGCTCCTGAGGCATTCATAAGTGAATGCGAGAAAATTTAAACTAAGGAGCTTATGCTTTGCTATTACAGGTGCTTCCAACATCTGCAGCACAAAACACTACTGACTTTCCTAATTCCCTATCTCTGGCTGAAATGCATACCATTCCCTACTCACGATCAAGCTTTGTAATTTGTAACTCTTTATTTTATTATCGGTACTAGGGAATTGAACGCAGTGATCTCCACCACTAAGCTGTACCCCAAGCCCTCTTTTTGGTATATATATATATATTTTTTTTTTTGAGACACAGTATTTCTAAGTTGCACAGGCTGCCTCTGGCCTCAAAACTGTGAATCCTCCTGCCTTAGCCTCCCAAATTGCTGGGATTACAAACATGCACCACAGCACCTGGCTTCAAGCTTGCTATCTCTTAAAACAGGGCAGGGTCTTGTTTATAATTTAATTTGGATAAAGTTAATTTCTTGAAAGGCCTGATCCAATTCTTTTTCAATCAGCCAACTTCTAACTTACTCTGATAACCCTTCCTGAGTCTTCTATTTTTCCGAAATACCGCCTAGCTAGTTCTAGTGCTCTCTCAATCCTTTTTTGATTGATATAGCTGGTCAAGCAGGGACACTTTTATCTCCTCACTCTCTGACAACTGCTCATGGAGACTTCCTACATAGCAGCCAAGTGTCATCTTGCAGTGTCAAGTACTTTCAGAAGAAATACCTTGAAAGAACATCCTAGGGATAGGAGAGGTGTTAAAACAATTTATGTTCCACCCTCTTCCTGCTGTATTATACAGGACATTGACACCAGGTTTGGTGGCAGTATGTTGATATGAAAGCAATAATGTTAGTAAGATAACATCAACTGTCATTTGTTAATAGCTTCTGGATGCCAGGAAAGGTTTGGTTACAACAGTTGTATCAACACTTATGACAGCCATAATGTTGATAATGGCTATTAACAGCTAACCTTTATGGACCACTTACTATGAACCAGATACTAAGCACTTTACATGTTTTGTCTTTTTTACTCTTTAGTACCTGAAAGTAGGTGCGTTGGCTGCCAGCATTTTAAAGATGAGGAAACTAGCTGGGTGTGGTAGCATACTCCTGTAATCTCAGCACTTGGGAGGCTGAGGCAGGAAGATTGTGAGTTCAAGGCCAACCTAGGCTACATAACAAGACCCTGTCTCAAAAAAGAAAAGAAGATGAAAAAACTGAGGTTCAACCCAAACATGAACTATCTGAGGTTTCAGGGATATAGGATGTGAGGGAGCTGAGATTTGAGCCCTGTGTCTGACTTCAAAGTGAGTTTTCTTGTTTGTTTTTGTTCTGATTTTTTGTTGTTGTTGTATTTTTTGTACTTGAAATTGAACCCAGGGCCTTGCACATGCTAGGTAAGTACTCTCCACTGAGCTACATTCCCAACTCCAAAGTAGGCTCTTGCCCTGGGTCCTACATTGCTCCTTTCTAGATAAACCTGAGATCTTCTGAGTCATAATCCTCACTCCTGTTGCTTAACCAGACCACCTCCTGTGGTCTTCTTCCTATTTGCTTTAAGACATGCGAGGTGCACAACCTCCAAAGTGGATGCGTTCATACCCTTCGCAGTCAGTCACTCAGTGCCTTCTCTGGGCTGGGTTTCGGTACAGGGCCTACAGAGATGTCCAGCATGTGGTTAAGGAGCTGCCAATGTTTTGATAATTACAACTAATACATTACATAATAATTACACTAATTACAATTCTATTTGTGCTAATTGAGGTGTGGATGCTAGAATGTAAGCACAGGGAGTGCTGAAAGCTGAATATTGCCCACTACTGTGTGTTTAGCACTTACTGCCTTTAGCACACTGTGGGTGCTCTAAGACTGTTGAGGGAAGAGAAGGAATGCAGAACTGAGTGAGTGAAAGAAGGAGAGGATGAACATATGGAGGGCCGCAAGCTTCCAGGACGAGACCTGCCTGGGGAGCTCAGGGAAGGCATAGTACAGATATGTCCGTCTCAGCAGAGACTGACTTGGTGGTCAAGGAAAAGTCCGTAGTGGTCTTTATGTACATTGCGGTCAGGACTAGATGTGTTTTATTTAAAAGTTATGAAAGCAACATAGAACAATCTTCTTCAAATATGCCTACACATTAGAATCACTTGGGGATTTTGTTTAATTCAAGTTCTGGGGATCCCTTTCAGATCCCCAAATGCAGACCATTCCCAGGCTAATTGAATCGTAACATTTGGTGGTAGTATATGGCTATAAGTATTTTTGTGATGCCTCCAGGTAATTCCACTGTACAGGCAAACTTAGGAACCACTGAATGGACTGGGGATCAGCAAACTATGATTCAGTGAGCCAAATCCAGTCCTCTTCTTGCCTTTGTAAATAGTTTCTGGGAGCACAGCCATACCCATTGTCATTTATTGTTCATGGTTGCTTCCATTCTATAGTGTTAGAGCTGAGTAATTGTGACAAAATGAATGGCTTGCAGAGATGAAAGAATTTATTATCTGGCCTTTCACAGAGAAAGTTTTCTGACTCTTTGAAAGAGCTTGGTTTCAGGGAACCTAGCTTTTTCAGATACCTAGAGCAGAGGTAGAAGCTGCCTGAAGCAATGGGAGCACAGAGCTATTGAGCAGAGCCTCTTTGTGGCACTTGTCCTTTGAAGTCATATTTTCATAAACTGGTGAAGGATTATGGTGTGGTGTGAGCAGGGATAAGAGACAACAGTGACAGTTGGTTTCTGAGTAAATGGCAGTATGCTTTGTATTTATTCCTGCATAGGAAGTTGGCATACCCATCAAGTGCACTGTTATTTCATGAGCCTAAGGTTGGTTTTGAATGTTGCAAGGGCAGGTAAGAGGGTGAAGGAAAAGTTAATGAGAAAGTGTGAGCCGCAGTGCCAATTCTGTAATGCAATCTAGTTAGGAGAAATTTGACATAAAAGAGAACATATTTGACATATGAGGGAACCGTACAAGACTGTGTAGAAAGCAATTAGTACTGCAGATGGTAGAAATTGAAGGTGTTTAGAGAAAGAGGAGATCAGATAAGTAATAAAAACCATCCATTTTTGTATTCAATCCTTTTTTTTTTTTTTTTCTGGAAATGAGGGAGAAAAGGTTCAGAGAGGTGAAGCAACTTGTTTAACTCTTGTAGCTACACTACAATGCTGACTTCTGTCTTCCATTACTTCCAGGGCTGTGTTTTTGTACCACCACTTCCTTTTGTAGGAGTCAGAATGGGGGCTGTGGGTTGGCCTTGCTGGGTGAGAAGACTGATCTAGGTAACAGGTTTGGAAGGACCATGTCATCATCTCTAATAAGGATTCTGGGGATGATTTTTTGCCTATTATATTTGCCAAGTTTAGTACCTTAAAGTTAATGGTTTCTTTTCTTCCTTCTTTTACCCTTTCTGTAGAATTATGAAGAAGGTTGTAGGAAACCGATCTGGCTGCCCGACTGTAGGAGACAGAATTGTTGAGCTCATTTACATTGATATTGTAGGACTTGCGCAATTCAAGAAAACTCTGGGACCATCCTGGGTTCATTACCAGTAAGTGCTACATGCTGTTCTTACCTAAATTTTTAGTTCTCCCCCACCCCAACAAGGATTGCATGGATGCAGGAAGAAAAAGATGACTAAATATTATCTTTTGAACTGAATGGGTTGTGTTTCTCATTCCTAATTGAAATTCAATTTCTTCACAGTGACTTTCTGCTTCCTAGGGCTACTCATTATTTTCACTGATGTTTTGAGAATGGAAAACAACTGTCCAGCCTCCTTTTTACATTCTCTAATACATAGCATTCTCCTCTCATATGACTACCTTGGTCTCATCTATTTAACCAGATGGCATTTTGATAAAATATGGATAGTGTCCTTTTGTTTGGTCCTTAGGTTTGAGATGATCTCTCCCTCCTCCCTGGCTCAGATTTTCTGGTACTGTGGGATTGAACCCAGGACTTTGAACATACTTTGCAAATCCTCAACCACTGAGCTGCACCCTCAGCACCTTTAAAAAGTTTTTTTTCTTTTGAGACAGAGTCTTGCTAAGTTAGTCAGGCTGCCTCTGAACCTTGAACTCATGATCCTCCCGCCTCTGCCTCCCAAGTGGCTGGGATTCCAAGCATGTGCCACAATACCCGACAAGATGATGACTCATTTCTTTGAATTTTTCCCTCCTCAGTACCCTTGTCATTCTTGGAAGGGAAGGCTGGGCAACCTGGGATGAATGCTGAGGTCTTGCACTTTTTAAGATAAGCATATTCTCAGTGTGACTATGGTGCATGTGCCTCCGAGCACAGTGTTCATTGTTTAGTAAAGTAGCTCACTGTTTTCCTGGGCATGTGTTAGGGAAGCATGATTTAGTGTGTGAAGCAATTTTATGTGGTCCAAAAACATGGTACTAAAAACTTGATGGGAGAAGGACGTGGCAATGTATTACCGAAATTATCCTGAAACAATCAGCCATTGAAAACCCCATGAGGGTTGCTATGAGACAGACTCGACAGCACCTAACAGCAACAAAACAACAAATAACTTGAATTATAGAATGAGAGTTAATGTTTTATTAGTTTACTGTCAGTCATTCAGAGAAAGTGCATGGTTTGGTGCTACTGTATCTCCAACATTTCTTTAGCACTTGCATGTGTTTCTGACAAAGTGAACATAACTTGTGTGTGAGCCTTCATCAGGCAAAAGCACTGATTTTGAATTTGTTGTTCTAAGGTGCTGCCAAGTCAGATCCAACTCATAGTAGCCCTATGTATAACAAAACACTCCCCGACACTGTGCCATGCCTGGCATTGTCGGTGCTTCTCTGCTATTCATAGGGTTTTCAGTGGCTAAATTGTTTCTGGGGTGAGGTACCACATCCTTCTCCCATTTTTGTGGTACTGGGGATCGAACCCAGGGTGTCAGCACAAAGCAAGCACTCTACCAACTGAGCTAAACTCCAGCCCATTGTTTTGAATTTAGTAATACTTTTTATTTCCCCCTCCAGTGCTGGGGATCAAGCACTAGGTAGATGCTCTACCTGGGAGCTACACCTCCAGCTCCTAGTAATACTTGGGAAGGTTTATTTTATTGTCTTCTGTTTGTTGCAGTTAATTTTAACTTTTATGTGTGGTCCACGAAAGTGTCCTTTAAAAATACTTTTTTAAAGGTGACTAAAGAAAGACCACATTTTATTCAGTAAACTAAATGGTACATGAGTTTGGGTAAAAATCATGAAGGCTAAATGCTGTACCAATGATAATTAACACTAACCTGCAATTTGAACCAACTTTCTAAGAGAACACTAAAAATCTTTCCATTAATACAACATGGAAATCTCTGCCTGTGTTTCTTTTCTGTTGCTACTAGATAGAAAGACATTTTGATGTGGTCTTCTATGTTACCTTTATGTCACTGTGACCAAATACCTAAGCAAGACAACTTAACGGTGGAAAATTTATTTTGGTTCACAGTTTCAGAAATTTCAATCCATCATGGCGGTGAATGCTGTGATGGAGTGGAGCAGCTCACATGATGGTAGCCAGAAGCAGAGAGACGCCATGTCTGCACAGCAGGCTTCCTCCTCCTCCCCCTTCATTCTGTCCTGGCTGGCAACCTATGGGAAGATGCTGCCACATTAAGGGCCAATCTTCCCCTCTCAGATGCAACCACAGATGTGTCTTACTAACCTAGGTGTTGCTCAGTCCAATCAAGTTGGCAATCCAGATTACCCATCACGTTTTCCAACTTAACCCATAAGTGAATTTGAGTGGCCTGAAGTAGGTCTTTATCTTTTAGGTTAGTTAAGTTTAACATTGTTGAATTTTATCTCCAAGATTTTTATCAGGTTGGAAGTCCTTTAGAAATCAGAGAGAAATGAGAACTGAAATACTAAAAATCTTCTCAAAGACATAGAGGGGAGGGGTTGGTCACATTGTCTGCACAATTTTCTTGCAGTTCATTTTGTTTCCAACAGCAATGGTTTTCTCTTTGGGCAATGAAGTATTGATAGGAAAGGGATAGATGGAGCAGAGACTGTTGGTCAAATGGATTCAGTCTCTATATTCTTTTCCTTTTCTTTGGAAATAGTTTCATTGAGACCAGGTAGGGGTGGACTTCAGTGGTAGACCACTTGCCTAGCATGCACAAGGACCTGGGTTCAATCTCCAGCACTGCCAATAAAATATCCATATGAAAATAATTTCATTAAAAAAAGGAAAAGCAAAACTACAAACATGGTTTGGGCCAGTATAACACTCTACCTTTTACATGGTGTTTTCCCTCTCTCTCATTTTTTTTTCCCCAGAAGTCTTCACGAATCACCTGTCACAATTGTTCTCAGTTATGTAGAAATAACCATCTTTCTTGGTTAATTAGCCATATAGCAAACACAAAGATTTTGTTTATTTTTAAGCTACAGCCTTAAAGAAAGGCAGGGCTATTGTTTGCTGGCATTGTGTGAATGGCAGACATCTGGAAATTATGCAAAGAAAACTGGGCAGTTTAGGCCTCCCTGGGCTCACATGTCCTTGCTATTAAGAAGGGCTGTTTGGATGCAAAAATAACTCTCAGTGGTGGTGTTTGAGTCAATTAAGAAAGGCAATGTTGTTATTAAAATGGCCACTGTTGATTAGTATTTGATTCTTGTTGGATGAAAAGGCACCATCTCAGAGGGGGTTTATGGGAGAATGTAATGTTTAATCTGCCTTTCTTTAATAAGTGGTCTGCATTAGCAATAGCTGGGAGGAGGTGTCTCAATGTGTTAGCCCTGAGACTTTTTGCTATGACAAAGCTACTGTTCCCTCAAACAGGTTCTCTAGAAACTTTCTAGCCCACTTTTTTCCCCTTTAAAGATTAGAAATTATCAGGGCTGTGCTATTGATTAATTGTTATTAGGTGCCATCAAGCCGTGTCCAACTCATAGCAACCCTTATGGGGTTCTCAATGGCTGATTGTTTCGGGATTGCCATGGGAGTGGATTGCTGCATCCTTCTCCCATTGATTAATTGTAGATGGTATGAATTGCATACATGTAATGATATCATCTGATCTTTTAATTAGGAGCTAGCCCTTCAGGCCTGTTGATCTTGAGAAAGTATTTGTAAATTCTGTCCAATTTACAGTCAGATCTCGGAAGCTAAGCAGGTTAGGGCCTGGTTAGGACTTGGATGGGAGACTACCTGGGACTACTAGGTGGTATAGGCTTGAGAGAAGGACCCAGCAACCCATTCCTGAATTAAACAGCCATTGAAAACCCTATAAATAGCAGAGAAATACTGAAAATAGTACCAGGTATGGTACAGTGTCAGGTAGTATTTTGTTCTGTTGTATCTATGAGTCACTATGAGTCAAACCCAACTTGATGGTACCTAACAACAACAACTTAGGAAATTCAATTAAGTATTCATTAAATACCTACATGTAACTTATATTCTACTAGCTACTGCAAAATCCATACCCCTTTTACTTTTACTTGATACTAAACATCAAGAACATACAAGAGTGTAAGGTACAAATAGTCCAAGACATGCCATGTTTTACATCAAACTCCAAACTAGAAGGCAGATCCTGGCAAGGGGCTTCTGAACATCCATGTTATTATAGTGTTGCTGAGACTAGAGAGAATGTTCCAGAAGTCATTTGGCAGTGGTGATGAGGTCCCTGTTAAAGGAAGGCCATATACCTAGGGCACCCAGACAAATATATTTTTAAGTTGTTGGCCCATTTCTGATGCTCTGGACACACAAAAGGCAAAAATATTAACAACATGAACACAGTTCCTTAACAATTGGAGAAAGAGATTGAAGAAGGAGAACTATAATGTTAAACCTCCTATATCATAGACAAAGGTCAATCTCTTGCTGCTGGTTTATAAAATAAACCTTTATAAGCTAGAAAACAAACTAGCCTAAGCCAAAACTTCACATGAACTCTATGTTTCTGGGATTCATCCTATCATCATGATCTTCTGTTGCCAAGACTCATCACTCAGCTTCCATCTCAGCTTTGTCCAGATGTCCAGGCTTTCAGGAGTTTGGTCTCTACCAGGCAACTTTGAGGTTTAATTGTCCACACTAAAAGTAACAATAATAAAACTCCACATTACAGATAATGGTCACCAGCTGAAGCTACAGAGGAATATGGACCATAAGACTTCATTGCCAGGAAGTGAAAGGAGCCTAAGCCTTCACAGCAAGGTTCCTTACAAGCTGTCAGGCAGTTCCTTCCACCTGCTGGGCCCATGTCCAGTGCCATAATCTTTGCATCATGAAGGGCACTAGCAGATCCAAGCTCTATGTCTTCGAGGGGAGCCGAGCCTTCCCGTCTCCACATGTCACAGTGACCTGCCAAGCTGCTGCTCGCATCTCTACCACATTCCGAACACTGCCATCTCTTTCAGGAAAAAATATACTGTCTCCATCTAGTTCCTTTTGTATCTCGTTTTAGACGGTAAAAGAATAAGAAATGGGATGTCTTATTAGGAAGTGGAAAAAAATGTTCTGCACTTTTCAGAAGAGCAGGGGAAATGCTTATTGATGGGTTCCTTCAGCCTCTTGCTTTCTTTTTCCTGGACTATCTTCCTGTTGGCTGATAGGCTAAAGACATTGTCCTCACAGATATTGTGAAAATTGCCAACCCACGTGTAATGGCATGTACCTGGAGTCCCAGCTACTTAGGAGGCTGAGAGAAGAGGGTCTTGTTAGCCCAGGAAGTCAAGGCTAGATTGGGTCACATAGCAAGACCCTATCTTTAAGAAAATCACCACTGTGATGAGAGTATGTTCCACGAAGGCCTCAAAGGCATCTCAATCATGGAATTTTTTTCCGTGGTCAGCTTGTATATCACTCTGTAGTCATGGCCTTCCACCTTTCTTTTCTTCTTTTCCTAGTTTAAATAAGTGGGAGTGAGAAACTCAGCATACAAAATTCTCAATTTACAATGGCACTTCCTGTAACTCCAATCTGGTATTTGGATTTTGTCATTGTTTTTATAGAATCCTTTGTTGTTGTTGTTGTTGTTGTTGTTGTTGTTGTGTGGTACTGGGGGTTGAACCCAGGGCCTCGAGCTTATGTGCTTTGCAAGTGCTGTACCACTCACTGAGCTGCACCCTCAGCCCATTTTTTTTTTTACTTTTTGAGACAGGGTCTCACTAAATTATGCAGACTGCTTCTGGTCTCGAATTTAAGATCCTCTTGACTCTGCCTCCCGAGTCACTGGGATTACAGGCATGCACCACCACGTCCTGCTGTTTTTTTCAGAATCTTACATTGAATTGAAAGAATGCCTTCCTAATTGTGGGAAGAGAAAGAAAGGAGTCAGATACTTTCAACTCATTGCCATCATCTAATTCTATAATGTGGGTTTTAATCTTCATTTAGGGCTGGGGTTTAGCTCAGTTGCTAGAGTGCTGCTTTGCACTCTCTGAGGCCCTGGGTTCAATCCTCAGCACCACAAAAATGAAGGAAGGACCTGGCAGCCCATTCCTGAAAAGAATCAGCCATCAAAAACCCTGTGTATGGCAGAGAAGCACTGACATAATACCAGGCAAGGCGTAGTGTTGAGTAATGTTTCATTCTGTCATACATAGAGTTGCTATGAGTCAGACCTCACTCAACGGCACCTAGTAACAACAATCTTTATTTACTTTTTTGTTTATTACTCCAGTAAAGTAATTCATAAGTATTATTGTTATATAAAAACAGAAAATAGAGCTATTTTTATTGACCAACCACGAGCTTAGTTTACATGAGTGTTTTGAGATCTAATGATGGAATCAATTCAAACAAAATTGGCAAGTTTTATTTCAGTATTAATTCCATGTCTGCAATCTGCAGTCTTGTCTCTCTGGTATCCGATCTTGCCTGATCTCAGAAGCTAAGCAGGGTCTGCCTGGTTAGTCCTTGGATGGGAGACTGCTTGGGAATACCAGGTGCTACAGGCTAGGGAGAAGGACCTGGCAGCCCACTCCCAAAACAATCAGCCACTGAAAACACTACAAATAGCAAAGAAGCACTCACATAGTGCCAGGAATGACACACTGTTGGGGAGTGTTTTGTTCTGTTATACATAGGGTTGCTATAATCAGACTGAACTCAACAGCACCTAACAACAACAGCATTGATTCCTTAATTCTTTCTTCCAATTGGTCGTTCTTTGTGCCCTCTCAAACTGTACTCAGCCTTTTGTGTAAATATTTTGGGCTTTGCAGACCATGCATACATTCTGTTGTAGTTCCTCAGCTCTGCTATTGTAGCACAAAGACAGGCACTAAGTCACAGACAATGTATAAACAGCAGGGTATGGCTGCATTCATATAAAACTTTATTTTTGAATGTGTAAATTCAAATTTCATATAATTTCATTTGTCACAAAATACGCTCACCCTTTTTAAAAATTATTTAAGAATGTAAAGGCAATTCTTAACTACCAGCCACACAAAAATAGGTGGTAGACAAGATTTAGCCCTGTTTTAAGTCCTTGGTAGAAGAGCCAAATGAACATCTTCTGTTGTATTTCTTTAGACTCTAGGAGAAAGCTGTGACATTCTATTATTATTAGACACATGAAAACCACCATTGCCTATTGAATGGGATTCTCAGTATAGCTCTTTTTGTGTTGATACAACAAAATACCTGTACCTGAGTGGTTTATCATGAAAAGAAATTTATTTTTCACTGTTCAGGAAGCCAAAAGGCCCAAGGTTGAGGGGCTGCATCTGGTGAGGACCATCTGGCTATGTCATATCATGGCAGAGGCATCCTATGGTGAGAGAACAGAAGCTTGCAAGCTCTGGTCTTCCTTTTCTTATAAAGCTGTTCATGCCTTCATGGAGGGATACCCTCAAGATCTCATCCAGCCCTAATTACTTCCCAAAGGCCCCACCTCCAAATACCATCAACTTGAATGTGAGGATTAAGTTCCCTATACATGAACTTGCTGGATACTTCATACTATAGCACAAGTTTTACCTAAAATCAAATAGTCTAGTTAACTTACATGAATGTTGAAGAATTGCTGAAAGAGAGAATATGGGCCCTGTGCATTAAGAAGAATAATACCTGTAAAGATGGTGCCTTTTTATTTCTTTAACAACTATTCGTCAGGCGCCTGCTATGTGTGTGGTCCTGGCTGGATGCTACAAATACAGCAGTGAATATTGTAGTCCCCAGGTCCAGCGTTCATGGAACTTTTGCTGGTATTTGAGTGGTTGTCTATGAATAGTCATCCAGTTGGAAGCAAATCCTATCTGCCGTGTAGTGACTTAGGCTCTCAGTCACACATATGGCCATTTGGTATACAAGCTATTCTAAAACCTCTTAGACTGGGGAATGTAGCGGAGAAGTAGTTGTTTGCCTACTGTGCAATCCCTGGATTCAATTCCCAGCCTACAAAAATAAAAAATTAAGACAATAAAATTTCAGTTCTTGACCAGTAGCATTTTTTAAGTTACAGTATTTGTACATTTTTGGTAGTCCTTGGACTTTCTGGAGGGGTCAAGGTTGTAGTTTGACACACCACTTTTTTTTCCAGGTGCATGCTCCGAGTCCTCGATTCTTTTGGTACTGAACCAGAGTTCAATCATGCAAATTATGCCCAGTCCAAAGGCCACAAGACCCCCTGGGGAAAATGGAATCTGAACCCTCAGCAGTTTTATACCATGTTCCGTGAGTATTCATGTCAGTTCTCCTTTCCAAAATGCCACCAAAGATAGATGGGGAATTGTTAGTCAGCCATCTATTTTGGATTGTGATTCTCAAGACTCTTAGCTAAAAAAGTAGGTGCAGTTGAACCTTATCCTTGAGAATAGTTGAATATTTTCTTTAATTGGATGGAAAGCCATGTGAAAAACCCACGTGGAAAGCCTTGGAAATGTTCCGGAGAAAAATGTTCAGTACAAATTTTTAGAAACCACAAGGGAAAGGTCTGTGGGTCGCCTTTGGATTGGCAGCCACAGAACACACCTCATGTCACATGGAGGCTATTGAGGGTCTACTTCATCCTTAATGAGGAGTGAGGTCTTCCTTGCCTATGCACTTTCCAAATAGTGAAATCTTAATTATTTGGGCATCAAACTTTTTTAAAGAGAAAAAACAGAAAGCTTGCTTTTTCTAAATGGAACTATTTTAAACTGATGAAATTTTACCTTTTCTTGCTGACTTGGTGGTGGTGTTGGCAGTAATGTGATTATTTATAAACCGAGATGGTGGGAGTTCACACTAACCAATAATGAACTGGCTGGCCCCACTGCCAGGCTCTTAGAATCTTGCTGTTTCTAGGTGTTATTTTCCCATACTCACCAACTCTTACTATTTCTTTCCATTTATCTATCTATAGTCTTATTTCTAATTAGCTGAGGCCTGTGAGGGCAAGTACTAAATTTGGTAGTGTTTGTGCCAAAAATAAATTTAAGTCCACACACTGGTAGTGAAGACATAAAATAAAAGACTACATTATTTAAGCAGTTAATTTGGATGCTCAGGGTAGAAAATTTCTATTTTTCAAAATTATTAATATAATTTTAATCCAAAAGTTTCCATTCTCAAATGAATTTCTAAGGTGTCAGTCTGTTTGCTTTGTTGAATCAAAACCCAAGACACCCCCTGCCTTGCCTTATCCCTGTGTGCCTGCCCCTTCCTCTTGTGTGCAGCTGCCTAAAGGAGACCCTCTCCTCAGGCTCACTAAATGTCACAACAGACACACTGGACTGATTAATCCTTGGGTTTTAGGTCTTAGGAGGGAGAATTCAGAAGGGGTACAGCTGGTGAGGTGAGTGAGTGAAAGGTCAGTTCATGTGTAAATGTTCTTTTCAGTTCAGAGAGATTAATGAGAGCACTCTGTCTGTATAATAAACATTATTGCTCCTAGAGCTAGATCATCCTGTTATTACAACCTGTTCCTGGGGCACAGTTCAGGGGACAAGCTAATGTTTGGCACATTGGGTGACAGATGGTATCCACATGGCAAGGTGTGATTAGAGTTAGCCTATAGTTTGACTTTGCTGGAAAACTTTGAGGAACTGGGAAGAGGTGGCACCCAGCAACCTAAGAAGTGACCTGAATGTTGTGTCAACTGAAATAAAATGGAACTGTGTTCAAGATGGCGCAGACAGCCTGCATGATATGGTATGCATGTGCCCTCCAAGATGTGGTGTTTCCTTGAGAGTAGGCCAGGGAGGAGAGGTCTGCTAGAAAGTGTGGTGTTCTCTTTTGGAGTGGGGGAATTCAGAGCCCTGCACACCTATTTTGTTTACAATGGATGGGAAGTTTCAGCAATATTAGTTGATTGAATTGAAAGAAGTTCGCCGTTTACAATGTAACTAAACCCAGAAACCGGCCAGGGTTTAGCTCAGTTGGTAGAGTGCTGCTCCGCACTTTCTGAGAACCCAGGTTTGATTCCCAGCACCACAAAAATGGGAGAAGGACGTAGCAGTCTACTCCCCAAAACAATCCTGAAACAGTCAGCCATTGAAAGCTCTGTAAGGGTCACTATGAGTTGGACCTGACTCGACAGCACCTAACAACAACAACAAAACCAGAAACAGAGTAATTGCTATTAGGCTGGAGGAGGGATACATTTCCCAGTTATAACTCAGAATTCAGAAATCCGGGAAATTCAACACACTTGGCTGCCTGTAAAAAAAAAAACCTATGTGGCAAAGCATCAGCAACCACTATAATACCATAAGCAAACAGTGTTTTGACCGTATGTTCACAGTAGAAAAATATTTCGATTGTTATTTGAAACTGCAATAGGCATAGTATAGCAGCCATGATTTTCAGTGTACCAGAAAGGTGGGTATTTACAGAATTGACTACAATCTTCAGTTTGAATAGGAAATGATTTTCATTTTCTTTAAGAATAACTTTTGTCTTTAAAATGTTTCCTAATTCTGTACTTTGTAAAAGACCAAAAGTAAAAGCAGGCTGAGGAGTGGCAGTGAGTAATGTAGCACGCAGCAGCATGAGATTCCCTAAATGCCTTTTTCCACAAAAAGGAACTTCTACCGAGGATAAGGGGCTCAGTTGGTAGAAGGCTGCACTGCAGTCTCTGAGGTCCCAAGTTCAATTCCCAGCACCGCAAAAATGGGAGAAGGACCTGCCAATCCACTCCCAAAACAATCCCGAAACAGTCTGCCATTGAAAACCGTATGAGGGTCGCTATGAGTCAGATACTGACTCAATGACACCTAACAACAACAACAACCGAGGATAAACAGTTGATCGTAGGTCTCAGGCAGGGAATCTTGAAGATGGGACATCTATCATGCCAGGAGGCAAGGAAGCTAAGAAGGACCACTGAGGTGGAATCAGGATGCAGGATTCCAAAATGAACATCAGAAGAACACTAGTTGCAGTGGACTAAAAATGAAACAAATGGAAAATAATCAGTGAGTCCAGAGTGATGGGCAGGGCAAAAAACCCCACAGAATGTAGTTGGTCACCTTTGCAAGTTGCTATGACACCAACTCACTACTCTGAAAAAGAGAGGGGGGAAGAATCCAGCTTTGATCTCTCTGCCTTGCTCATACAATGATTGTACAATGATATTTGAAGATAATCAAATGGTTGATGAGGAACTGTTGTTAATCATGGGGAAATCAGAGCTAGTAAATGCAAAAGGAATGAAGAATTAGAAAATCACCATATTGAAACTCTTAATTAGGACAGTAGAGCAAGTCATCATGAGTGATTGCTAAATACGTCAAGTAACAGGCTGATGGAAGGCTTTCTCTTGGACGCAGCAGTCTCAAATGGAGAAAATATGGAAATGAGTAGGGAAATGAAGCAGATTGACACATTCATCATGTTGAGATGTGTCGAAGCTGGAGAATTTGCAACAGCAAACAGTATCTCCTGTGCCCCCAAATCCAGAGGCTGCCCACAGTGAACTTGGGTGCATCCTTTCCAGAGGGTCCCTCCCTCCCCATATGACATAGATCCAGTCCACCTGGTTGAGTAATTGTGGCTAACCTAGTGGTCTGAAGGGAAAGATGATTCCTTTGACTGTAAGAAGATAAAGGAGAACGTTATATCTATTCTCTGTTACTTTTTAAAAAATGAACCAAGTTTGCTAGTACTTCATATATGGGCTGATCATAACCGTAATATAATTGACATAAATATGCAAATATACTGAGGGCTTATTAAGACTTTTTATGTACTTATTTTTCTACTACAAAGAAAAGTTTAGAGACCACAGAGTGTACTTGCAGAATTGAGTCTTCAAGTCCAGCTATTTTAGGAGATGGAGCAACATTCTCACACGTGTCAGGGCAGAGAACCCAGCACAAGATAAAGAGGAAAACACACATTGGTGCAGCATCCTCAGGCAGAGTGAAATGAAAGGGTATTTATTCATATATGAGATTTTCACAGTATAGTTCTTACTGGAAGATGACTTCTATTTCTTATTTAACTCATTTCTTATGAGCCAGTGGGGTTCTACAAATAGAAAAGCCTTGGTTTTCAGTATTGTTTTGTCTCAGATCTTGGAAATTCATTGGAATGATCCACTCTGTGTATTCAGGTTGCAGCTGGTCATGTTAGGATGAGCCAGCACAGCCTACTCTGCTACCTTCCTGAGCATCTTCCATAGGGAGCCATGGTCCCACAACGCTAAGGCTGTTTGACTAGATCTACTGAGTGTTGGCTTTTTCCAGGAAGCTGATAAATCCCATTGTTTCTCCTAGGCCTGGGTTCCTGCTTTCCCTGCCTGTCCACCCAGTAGCATGGCTTCTGAACTAGGCCCTCAGGCCTTCCTATGACCTCCACAGCTAGTTCTTCAAAGCCCAGCCTGCATCAGGCTCTTCCTCCTCAGAGCCTGAGGTCCCTTCTCTGTCTGTACAGTCATGTCCAAACTCTAATAGAGACATATTCACGACCTGAAGGTCTCTGGCCTCAAAGCCCCCTTCCCTTCTTTGCCCTGCTGCATTCTTCCCCAGGTCCTGGCTCCTCTGAAGATGCCACCCACATTCCTTACCAACCCACCTCCTTCAAATCACTCTAATAGCAAATTTTAATGTTTTTTAAAGACTCTGTTTCAATGACTTCCTTCATCTTTCCAAACAGAAGGATGTGGGGGTGGCTACCATATTACAAAAACAAAGAAAGCCTTGCCCTCACTAAAGACATCTTCCTAAACACCACATATATTTTTACATTGAATTTTATTTTATATTCCATTTTAGTTATACATATTAAAATTTTATCTCATTTTTTCAACTTAATATATCATATTCTTTATGATTGTACTCATACCTGAAAACTTGTTCCCAACGCTTTTCCAGAGTTCAACATTGGAAATATTTTATTTCTTGTAGAGAATTAAGTGTTTTCTTTTCTTCCTGTGTTTGTGGGTTGGCTCTCTATCTAGGCATTATTTAAATCTATGTCTTTAAAAGGAGCAGTATTCACAGTAGACTAAACTCCTAAAGGCAATGTTTTTTTTCCTCCAATCTCAAATAAGGTGTGTTGTATACTTCAGTAAACAATGAAAAAACAAAACAAAAAAACAAAAAACTTCCCACACAGAAAAGTAAAATAGAAAAGCAGTTTGCCTATATGACTTAAAAGGAAAATAAAACCCTAAAATTGATGACCTGCACTGTGTATTATCCCATATTTGGATAGCTGTAATTATCTGCCTAACACCCACTTTCACAACTTCATTTGGCTTGTATAAAAACATTGGCCAGGGTGAAAATCCTTATCTAATTGAATTTTTTTCCTGTCTTTCCCTGGAGACTGTAGCTCAAAGTAGCAATAGTAGCCATGGAGAAATTGCTTCCTCGCTCCCGGTTTCAGGCAAGCTTCAACTCAGACCTTATTTTTATGTCCTGAAAAAGTTTCAGTAACCTCTGAAACCAAGGCTGGCTCCACAGTTTTGCTATTCCTATCAATGCCCTGGGTCACATCATTCCTTAGACAAAGTCTTTGTAGGTTTATCATATGTTATTTATTTGTTGAACAAGTGCAACTGTTTGTTCCTCATTCACAGTGTGAATTCACCGGGTGACTTGCCTTCCGGGTGTTCATATTCTGTGGTGTAGCCCAGCTTGGGGAATGTTGAATGTTACTTGGTATTTTGGTTAGGGACAGAAAAGACAGGGAGCTGGAACAGAGAGTTGATTGAAGATCACACTGGGGATGCTGAGGTACTTCACATCCAACTTGTTAGATTTTTAACCTTTTCATGCCAAATCCCTGTAAGGTATTTCTTAGTGGGTCCTGGAGAGGTGATTAAGCCTGTTTTCTTTTCCTTAGAGTAAATTTAAGTTACATTCAAATCTTTATTTGGCTGTTTTATCCAGTTGTTCAGTACCTGTTTCTTGACATCCATGGGACTCCTAAATCTGTTCCCCAGAAGCTTGCTTCCACAGGGGTCAAGAGGCACACCCCCCAAAAGAAGGCCTATCATACCATTGCTTTAGGAGTTACAGACCCATCCAGTGGAGCGGAGGACCTGGAACAGAGAGCTGAGGCACATCCCATGTGTCCTGTCACTTGCTCCTGGGCATTTCCTAAGGCACTGGATCACAGTGGGGTAACCAGCTCATCCCAGGTTTCTAGCTAAATGGCTTATATGATGGGAACTGCCCTCCATCCTGTGCTCTCCAAGGTGATTGCAAAGTAAAGCCGTCTACTCCTCTAAGTTGTGCCTCTCTGCCTGATAATACTCGCTTCTAGTGTTCGATCTTCTTTAAGGACTGTAGGGCCAAGTGTTGGAGAAAGATTCTTACTGCTCTTGCTAAATAGCTGCAGGGAACCAGGTACCATAGCGCATGCTTGAAATCCCAGTGATTCTGGAGGCTGAGGTAGGAGGATCACAAGTTGGAGGCCAGGGGCAGCCTGCACATGTTAGTGAGACCCTGTCTCAAAATATAAAAATAAGGGCTGAGGGTGCAGCCCAGTGGTGGAACACTTGCTTAGCATGTGTGAGACCGTGGGTACAACTCCCAAGTACCGAAGCGGGGGGGAGAAAAAAAAAGAACTGCAGGGAAGGAGCTCATTGAGGTGAGAGGCAGTCCATAAAGTTGGGGTTAAGATTGGGGGGGGCATAAAAAAAAAAAGCCAAGTCACTGACCACTAGCTTGGTACCTGTACTTTATGTAGGTGATCCATTTAATTCCTATTACTCAAACTAAGTGAGGTTTAGGGCTGGGGTTTAGCTCAGTTGGTGGAGCGCCACTCTGCAGTCACTGAGGTCTCAAGTTCAATTCTCAGTACTGCAAAAACGAGAGAAGGTTGTGGCAATCCTTTCCTGAGGCAATCCTGACACAGCCATTGAAACCCCTATGAGGTCACTATGAGTTGGACGCGACTCAAGAGCACACAACAACAAGAAGTGAGGTTTAAAGTAACCAGCCCAAGATAACAAGTGGCAAGGCTACGATTGGAACCCAGTGCTCTATGACCCATAGGTCATGCTCTTTCCTCTCTGTTAATGGTTCTGAAATTTGAGTGCTCATTAAAATTACCTGGAGAGCTTATTAAAACAGACTGCAGAATCTGGTGTCCCAGGTAATATTGATGCACTGGTCTCGGGACCCCATGTTGAGAATCAGTCACTTCCCTGTACCATGCTGACAGCTAGGCAGCCAAGGTGAACCTAGGCTTCAGTGCCTTACTGAACTGGGAAGTCTGGCCTGTGCTACCTAACCTACCCAACCCACCAGGGTTAGCCATTTGAAAGATGACCATCTCTTTTTTTTGTGGGGGGGTGGGGTCGGGTGGGGACTGTGCACCATTTTCTTTCCTTGCAGGGGGAAGTGAATTCTCTCTGGCTCTGGACACCATGGATCCTTCTAGCTCTGCATTTCATTGCTCAGCAACCACCCCTCTGGACCTGGGGAATCAGGAGATGGCCTTCGTTCATTGTTTTTGTTTGTTTGGGCCAGCAAAACAGGACTAGAGCTATAATTGCAGTCATCAAACTGTTGTCTAGTGAGACTAAGCCCATGTGGTCAGCAACACATTGTAGCAACCAGCGTTTTAGTACACAAGGCTCTGGAGGCCCAGCTGGTTTTCTGTTACTGCCCCTTCCACTGTCCTGTGGTCAAGGGTCTGCCAGGACCATTACTTCCAGTTTACAGATGGGTGAAGAGGAGGCTCCCAAGTGTAACTCACAACTGTGCACACATGACCAGAGCTGAAACTACTTGAAACCTCCTGTGACACCAAGTAGCCTGGTCCCCTGTCTTGGGGCATCCTGATAAGGATTGAAAGATTCCTGTCTCCTGTCTCAAATGAGTGCCTTGGGGCACCTTGGTGCGCTTTGCAGAGGTTTCATGTTTACGTGCCAGTACCATTTCCCAAGTCTAAACTCCATCCCAATTCCTACACTATCGGGCCCTGCTGGCCTCTCTCATGCTGTCTAGCTTCGTTGTGACTTTTAGGTGTTGTCTGGGATGCCAAGTTCTTTCTGATAATCCTGGTTGTTGCTTGTTCTGTGCCTCTGCCCAAAGCCCCCTTCCTCCACTTCTCCCCAAGACATGATTACTCCATTCCTACCCTTCCTCGCTTGGCCTGCCTTCCCACAGTCAGCTCTCCTGCCCTACTGCTCTCTGAGGACCTATATTCCAGCCTGGATCCTATCTCATAGGCCCCACCAGCATGATCCCTGCCCACTCCTCAGTGCCTGAGTAGTCCCCTGTAAGGCATTGGTATTAAACGAATATTTGTTGAATTTACCAATAAGGAACCAAGAGACTGACTCTTCCCCAGGAGGATTAATTGAAACACAAAGTCAAAGTGTGGCCAGCTCTGCTCAAAATGCCAGGGCTTCCACAGCCTCTTGTTGTAGGGAAGGCAAATCATTTTAGTAGCCCCAAGGCCCAGGGCAGCCAGGCCGCATCTCTTACTACACTTCTTGCTTCCTTCTCCCCAGCCTCCTTGATATTTTTTAAGTGTGCCGGACACACTCCTACCCCATGGATTTGGCAGTTTTCTGGAACATTCTTCCCTTAGATACCTCCATCTCTTCCTTAGGGCTTTAACTCAGATGTTCCTACAGTGAGATTTACCTTTTTAAAGTGCAACTGCTTTCTCCCCCACCATCCTACTCCCTTCTCCTATTGAGTTTTCCCCCTATAACTTTCTAAATCCAAGCATTTATTTTTCATTTGTTTATTTTCTTTTTCCTCCCGTGGCATCCAAGCTATATAATAGTTGGGGTTTTGCTTATTTTGTTCATTGCTAAAATGCAATATTGCCTGGCGCCTGGTAGACAGTCAGAATGTATTTATTGATTGAATTAAATTAAGTTGAAAGATAATGCCTGTTCTATTTTTAGTCCATGCAGCAGTGAAGGGAAGGGTAAGAAATGTGCAAATTTAAAATTACGATGCTTTGTGAAGCTCATGGCCTCATCTTACTCTCTTCTTTCTATAGAATTGATGTGATTGGGCTTTCAAAAGTTATTCAAACCATACTGATTGTCATTGTTATTGCCATTTTAACTCTTTGAATTTCTGCCAGGATTTGGGGTTCAGAAGAGAATTTGCATGATCAGAACAGAATGGCGGCTTGTGGCACAAAACTTTGGCCTGACAAAACAGGAATTTTATAAATGAGCCAGTTCCCTTTCCTGCAAATGGCAAACCTGTTAGCTGTAGCTATGGATCAGTTGCCTCTGTATGCTACTTTACGTTTGTTATCTGTTTTTCCAGCTGAATATGTTCCATGAAGGACCACCCTTAATGGTCTTGCATGACAAGCAAAGATACTGTTTGTGATTCAAACTGCCTTTTTGGCCCTTGTCTTAGACCAGGAGTACTCTTGCTTTTATTTCTGTGCAGACCTGTGAGTGACAGAGCCAGCCTCTCAGGTGCTCCCATCTGAGACACAGCCTTCAGGGCTGATGTTCTTCTGAGGAGTCCATTCCTTCTTAAATTGCTTTTTGACACATGAAGAATTTACTCCTGTGCACTTTCTGCCAACAGTTCAGGCACTCCTCTTTGCAACTCAGTTGTCCATTGAAGTTTCCCTCGCCCACATCCCAGCCTTCTCTCTCAAAGAGCCTAGCATCACGAACATTTGAAAAATAATCAGTTTTGGTAAAATTTGAAGCATAACATTACTATTGGTATACAGTTTTTAAAGCCACATTATTTTTTAACATCACCAAACTTAATTTTTTAGTTGAATTTTTTTCTGCCTTCTGAGTTTTATCACCCTTGGAATCCTCAAAGAACATCATGTATATGATGGCACCCAATATTCTTATCCCCACGTTTTTATGACATTTTTCAAACACTCAGAGTAGTGGAAGATACGTATTCCAGATGCTCACAACACAGACTCTGCATGCTCTGACATGTCAGTGCATATGTGAATCCCTGTCTGTCCATCAAAGAACCTGTGGATGCTTTATCATGATGTCATTAGCTATGGAGTTTAATATTGGTCATAAAACTTCATCTATTTCTTCTTTATGTTCAACATTGGGTTGTTTTGTTTATATAACTGTCCTCCATTTCTCCAGCTGCACGAAGGACCACCCCTGTTAGTCTTGTTCATATGCATATCCTTAATTCCTATGTTGCTGCCTGACTTATAGTCAGTACTCAGTAAATGTGCCACATGTCTAATGAAGGATAGTATTTACAATCTTGTGATATCACAGTTTAAAAAATCTTATCTCTGCTTTGTTTTCCTTGTTTCAGTCATCGAATTTGTGGCCTAGATAAAAAGATATGTTCATTTATCAACACAGTAAATATTTATTGAGCAGCTATAATACATGGATCTGAGCTCAGTTTAGGGATAGAGTAGAAATCTATCTTAGCTAATGATTAGACCCCAAAATGGGCTTTGGTTCAGGAAATTGTATGCAAAGATCATGATGCTAGAGACAATTTAGGCACCTCTTCTGTCAAATAATGAAGCTGTTGCAAAAAAACTCTTTAAATTGTGGAAAAGTGAAGATGTCACATTGAACACGAAAGTGTGCCTAACTCATGCCATGGTATTTTCAGTTGCATCATGTAGTTGTGAAAGCTGGACATTGAATAAAGGAGACAGGAGAAGAATTGATGCTTCTGAATTATGGTACTAGAGATGAATATTGATTATACCAAAGACTGCCAAAAGAACCAACAGATCTGTCCTAGAAGAAGTGCAGCCAGAGTGCTTCTTGGAAACAAGGATGGCTAGACTGTGTCTTATGTATTTTGGATGTGTAGTTAAGAGGGTCCAGTCTCTGGAAAGGGACATCTTGTTTGGGAGGGTAGCAAATCAATGAAAAAAAGGAAAAGCCTCAGCTAGATGGATTCACACAGTGTCTGCAACAATGGGCTTAAACATAAATAAGATTGTGTGCCTGGCACAGAATCAGGGACTGTTTTGTTCTGTTGTACATAGGGTCTCTATGAGTTGGACCTGACTTGACTGCACTAACAACAACAATCTACAAATCCAGTCACAATAGTTAATTAAGGCCTCACCATTGACTCAGTCAGGCATTCAAAATGTACTGACTCCTACTCTGCTCTAGGAAGTCAAGTATGTACAATCTGGCTCTGTCCTCAGGGAGTATAGTCTGTGTTAGGGGTGATAGTATGTGATAATGGCTCTAACTCTTCATGGACAGAGAGCCAAAGAGGGGTGCTTAGTCTTGGGGTTTTGGAAATCTCTCAGCTAGGAGGTGACATGACCTGAGTCTCAGAGGAGGAATAGACATGCCAGACCCAGGCCAGCACTGGGTGATACAGGAAAAGACAGCTCAGGTTGGGCAGCGTGGAGCAGAGGTATCCCTCGTGGTGTGACTGGGAGTGAGTCTGGAATGACAACTACCCTGGGCCCTGCATCAGTCCTGAGAGAGGTGAAGATTTTGAACTCAAAACTGCCATGGTCGTGGATTAGTTTCAGTGCAGTATTTTGACAAGCTTGATCAAGCAGCACGGAGGATGGACTGTGATTAGAGCTCAGTGAGAAAGAAAGGAGCAGGATTATAGGTACAGAGACTGCTTAGAAATCCGCAGGTTTACCAGAGTATAGTGCTATAGCTGTTGGTTTAAATGGAGATTTGGAAACATCCTGAATGCCTTGTGGTCGGGTGTATTCGACAGCATGTCTTTCACATTGGCTTAGTCACAAGGGTTTCTTGGTGCTTGTCCCTGGGAACTGTGGACCATGTCTGTAGGCAGAGCTGAATTCAAGGGTTGGAGGACGTCTTCACTCTCCACATCTCAGCTTTGCATTCCTCTGGGTTGGTGTCATTCTCAGGGAGACTGTCCTCACAAGGGCACACAGAGGCCATGTGCAGCTTTAAACTTCCACTCTACCGGCTTAAAGGCTATAGCAGGAAGACATTGATTAGTTGTGTACCTTTTACCCAATCCTTGGTCAGGTGGAGTCCTCACTTATGTGCTCATCCTTCAAGGCCTGGCACAGTAGGGGAATCAAAGGGTCAGCATAGCCTTGTGGCAACCACCTCTCGGAAGAGAATTGCATGAGTTGAGGGAAGGGTGGTGAGACCAATGAAAAGATGTTGGCAGGACAGAGCCATAGGGCATCCTCACGTGGCAGAATTAGCTTAGGCACCACAGTGCCTGAAGTATTGGTCAGTTTTCACATGCAATGATGAGCTGTGATTATTTCCTGGAAAGAGATCTGTGGCACATTGTGTAAGTTGAAAAAGAAATACTGTGATAGGATCCAATTTTAGTTTCCGGCTAAAAAAAGATCCATAAGCCTGGAATAAAAGCCCACTAATAGTGGTTGTTTCTAGGTGGTAAGATGATGAGTAACTTCTTTTTTCCTTATATCTTTCTGTATTTGACTTACTAAACATTTTGGACCTGATGCAGGGTACATGCCTGTAATCCCAGGTACTCGGGAAACTGAGTCTAGATGGTTGTGTGTCTGATGCCAACTTGGGCAACATAGCAAGAACTCTTCTCAACAACCCCCCCCCCAATACTGAATTATAGTTTAAAAGAAGACATTATTACTGTTTGGTATATACAGTGTGTACTTCATTTATTAAGTAGTTGGTAAATTCATGAAGTGTAAAAACTCTGCTGTAATCACTCAACTCCTAGCATATAACCTGATTTGTAGAATGAGTACTCTAAAAAGTTGGTCGTTGTATGAGTTATTGAAGCTAATCCAACAGTATTTCCTTATGTATATATCAACATATAATAATTGTATATATTTATGAAGGACAGTGTGGTTATTTCAGTACATGTATATAACATGTAATGATCAGATCAGAGGAGTTGACATAATGTCTCCTCACATAGTTACCACTTCTTTGTGTTGGGAACACTCAAAATCCTTTTTACAAGCAATGTTTAATATATATGATTAATTGTGAGCAATAGTTACCCTGGGGCTGTGATTTAGCTTAGTTGGTAGATTGCTGCTCTGCACACTGTGAGGCCCTGAGTTTGATCCCCAGTGCTGCAAAAATGGGAAAAGAACCTGGCAGCCCACTCCAGAAACAATCAGCCATTGAAAACCCTATGAATAGCAGAGAAGCACTGACATTAGTGCTGGGCATAGCACAGTGTTGGGGAGTATTTCATTCTGCTGTATGTGGGTCACTCTGAGTCAGACCTGACTCAGTGGCACCTACAAAACAAAACAAACCATGATTACTCTACTGTGCAATGGAACAGGAATCTCCCAAACCCTGGCCGGTACCAAGTGAGGCTTCCTCTGTGTTTACAGCCTCTCCCCATAGTTCCCATTACCACCTGAGCCCCGCCTCCTATCAGTTCAGCCTCCCTTCACCTGCTCCATAGAAAAATTGTCTTCCAGGAAGCCAACCCCTGGTGCCAGAATGCTTGGGGACCACTGCTATAGAACGTTAGAAGTTATTCTTTCTATCCAAGTATTTCTCCAATAGTATTCCTTAAAGGTAGGCATGGCCATAATCTGCTCAGGGAATGCATCAAGATGTTTATAATCATCTGTAAATAGGTGCTTCCAAACAGCTTGAAATGTGCTTCCCTTTATATGAAGATTGTTTTAAGTTACTTTAAGGCCATTATAAATGTTTAGCAAATCACTAGTTTGTAGCATATAAAAAGTTTAGCTTAGCCTCATGTACATATTATAGAAGTTGTTCATGAAACTGTGGTAATATTACTCATCTGTTCTGTGTCTTTCATGTGTATTTGGGTCTACCCTATAACATTATTTCCTCTGAAGCATGATTTATCACTGTAGTTCGTAGGGTCCAGAAAATAAAATATTTGGACTGTGAGGCTGTATACTAGAGGGGCTTAAGGAAGTCGGAACCAGCTGTTCCAGCCCTGAATCCCAGCATTGCCTCCTCCTGGTGTGTAGCCTTGTCTAGTTTAAGTGTTAATTATTTCTTTGTTTTTCCATCTGAACAAACACAGGATAGTTGTGAGGAAAAAATGAAAGAGTCACTGTAATGTGCTTAATTAGCACAGAACTCAGAGCATAAACAGGACTCACACATCATCAGCTTTTTTTTTTTTAATCCCATTTGTTTAGCTTCTGGGATGGACTGATGGCTGAAAGTACAGGATTTCCTGCATCTCATTTATGATGAGATTTCTTTGATTTACCTTCAGATGTAAATATCCCTTTTGAAACCCTCCCAACACAGCTAAAGTCTGTGTTCCTATGAGGCACAGCAGAACAGAAAGCTTGAGGTGAGGTTAGAGCTTGATGAAAAGGTCATTTAGATAGCATCTGCTTGGCCTTGGGGCTTTTGATAAACATGAGGAATGCTGGTTAAGACCAGAGTGCACTCTGCAGATGTTAGCAGGCAGGAGCAGCTGCTGGTCAGCTCCTTAGAGGAAGGCACACCTGGCCTGTGGTTACTTAGAATCACCTGCTGGGAGGGGTCAAAGCTGAGTAAACCCTCCTTTTAACATGTTGGTGTCCCATGATAAGTTTGGCATTACCTAGGAAAAGACATGGCAGGGTCAGACTGGTGCTCAGGCCTGGGCTTATTAAGTGTGGCACCACTTGTGTAGGCACATGAGGTCCTAAATTTCACAGGCAAGTTGTTGTTCCTTCACTTAATATCTCACTGTGGGAGAGCAGAGTTGAGATAAAGTATCTGGATGAAAATTTAGAGAGCTTGTATGTATAATTTGTTCACACAGTGTTAAAGTTGAATTACTACCAAATTAGAGTCACAGTACAGCAGAAGCCTGCCATTCCTTGCAAAGTTTGCAATAGATTATTTACTAATTAACATCCCTGTTACCATTCAAGCTACAAGTTCGGGGAATCTTTGGCACACAGATGTACGCATGTATGTATTTTTTCCTTTGGAGGGCTTTAATGATAATTTTATTTTTGACTATCCCTTATTATGTTGTTTTTAGGTGTTGTCGAGTCGTGTCTGACTCAGAGATCCTCATAGGGTTTTCAATGGCAGATTAGGGATTGCCTTGGGAGTGGGTTGCCATGTCCTTCTCCCATACACCTTCTTATAGTATAACATGAAATAAGACCTGTTAGGTATTTTACATACTAGATTATTTCATTTTGTTAAGTGCTTTCATTTCATTTTTTGCCATGTCCTTCTCCCATACACCTTCTTGTAGTATAACATGAAATAAGACCTGTTAGGTTATTTTACATACTAGATTATTTCATTTTGTTAAGTGTTAAGTTATCTAGGGACTAGATAACTGAATCACAGAACTGTCTCAAGAATGGAGCTTTAGTCATTACATAAATTTTCTGAAAAAAAAAAAAAAAAAAAACACCAAAATTTAGAGCACCAAATTATAGTTCAAAAAAAAATTTTTTTTTTTTTTTTTGGTGGTAGTACTTGGGAGTTGAATCCAGGGCCTTGTACATACTCAGCAAGTGTTCTGCCACTGAGCTGTCCCCCCCAGCTGCCACCCCACCCTCCTTTTTTTTAATTTGAGAGAGGTTCTTGGTAAATTGCTGGGGTGCCTCTGGCTTTAAACTCAGAATCCTTTTACCTCCACCTTCCAAGTAGCAGGCTAATTCGAAACTTTTAGGATAACAAAAAAGCTTTAGGTAGAGAGATCTTAAGCTGCCTTAAAGATATTTAGAATGGACATTGTCTTCCCCTCACCCTCTCTTCCTAATCCCCTCCCCTTTCAACTCCTCAAAAAGGAGCAGGGGAGGGAAGCAGCCGTTCCTCTTGTTGGCAGTAGAATTTATTCAGTAATTTACTTTTCAGCCAACTGGAGCCATTGCCCTTGCCTCTGGGCACTTGTTCAAAAACACAAAAATGAAATAACAGATTGGCCAGACCGAGCACGACTCCCCAGTCACAACCCTATTATCTTCTCGTTCTGTCACCCCCATTAGGCAAGGCCTGGGAGACAGGATGGTGACAGCACAGTATTTATGCAGCTCGTGCAACTCCATCGCTCTGGGCTTTCTGCCAGGGCCCCTCTTCCTCTAGTTCCTCCCGCATAGGACCAAGGAGAAGGGGGCTGGGGCATCCCAATCCCTAGGCTTCTGTGGCCGGCCACCTCTGTGAGGCTTAAAGGGCTTCTGTGCCACCTTTGTGCCTGAGAAGGTGTTCTTCAGTCCCGAAAACAGGAATAAGACAAAAGGACCCACATTCCCCTTCCTTAACCACCTCCTTGTGAATGGATGTGGTTGAAGCTGCAGTGCATGGATTTTATTGAATCATAAGTAAATCTCAATAACCAGAGGGAATTTGGTTCTGTGTTACTTATAGCTGTCCTGTTCAGGTCAGACCAGACAGCAGTTGCTTCATTTAATATCGCTTGGTGTTGCCTCTGTCAGTCCTCCTGAAAAACAGATTTCTTTTTTTGGACAGGATGAAGGTAGAAGAGAGGAAGGTCTCTGTTCAGTCAAGAGAGTTGTCTTCTGATTGTTGCCTCCTGGTGAAACTTCTTTTAAAATCATAAGCACAAGATACAAATGTTCAAGGAGGCTATGGGATTTCTTCCTACTTGCTGAAGTATTAAAATAGAAAAGCCGTAGAACGTATGGTAAGGGAGAGCTAGAGGAAAATCCTTTTTCTGTTCCAGAATAGTCTGCCATGTAGACGCTGTTCCTTTGGTGTGGCTGGCTTTTTGGAGTGGTTTATACCCCACCGAACTTTACCTTTTCTTCTGTCTTCATTCCACATACCCGTTCAATATAGCTCCTTAGTTATAGTCATGGGTTGTTTAATAAGGTATTTTGTGAGAAATACATGTCTAGATTAATGTGTCCTTGTGCAGACATCAAAGGGGGTGCTTACACAAACCCAGATGGCCATGACGTCAATAGGCCATATAATCTTATGGGACCATTGTCGTATATACAGCCCACCATTCACCAAAATATTGTTGTGCAATGCACAACTGTACATTTTTTGTTAGTAATTCTCAGAGGAGGTGAAAGTTACTGCTTGATTTTGCCCCCAAGTCCCTTTTACTGAACTGAATGGTAAAAACATCTGGAGTCACATCAGATTGTGGGAGGGGCACCGCTCTGTGCAGAAATACTGTTCAGCCTGCTCCCCATGGACTTCGGGCTGATAAGAGAGGAAACCCTGATGAGGGCAGGTCAGCCAGGAGACCAGCCTGGTGTGCAGCAAATGAGGAGGAGGAGTATGCATAGCTTACTGATGATTAAATGGATGGATTTTCCCATAAGATCAGGATCTGGTTCAGGCTAACCCATCCTAGAGAGAATTACTCTCACGTGAAGGTTTTTGCCAGGGATATTTGGGAAAGAACAATCCCTCCTCTCTGCCAGGTACAGTGGAAGCAGATAAGAATGGATGAGATGGCATATATTAAATCTGTAATTGCTGCTGCTGCTGCCCACTGACTGAGCCCTAACAATCCTGTCCTTTGCTTTCCACTTCAGCTCACACTCCAGACAACAGCTTTCTGGGATTTGTGGTCGAGCAGCACCTGAATTCCAGCGACATCCACCACATTAATGAAATCAAGAGGCAGAACCAGTCCCTTGTGTATGGCAAAGTGGATAGCTTCTGGAAGGTGAGTCAGCTTGTGTGTGCATGTCACTCTCTGAAAAGATGCTTGGTGGGTAATTTAATTTAACTTTGATCCAGGGAGTAATCAAGCCAAGTGCCCAGGGCTTAATAGGATCTGCTTAGACGTAAACAAGAATGCTTGTGAGAGGTTGGTTGCTCCAGCATTTGGTCATCTGACGTGGCTGTAGTTGTTCATCCGTCCTTACCGTGACTCTTACAACAAACCCTTTCACTCTTCTCATGTCACAAGTGGCACATTGCAGCTTTTTCACGTCTCCTAGAGTCAGCACTTGTGTTCACTCTATCCAAGGTGTCCACATCCACTGATTCAACCAAGCATGGATTTAAAATATTTAGGAAAAAAATTGTACTGAACGTGCACAGACTTTTTTCTTTGTCGTGATTTTAACAATACAGGACAACAACTATTTATATAACATAGAATATTAGGTATTATATATATATATATATATATATATATATATATATATATATATATGTAATAGAGAGATCATTTAAAGTTCATGGGAGGATATGCCTATGTTCTGTGCAAGTCTCTGCTGTTTTATATAAGAGACTTACAAGTCCTTGGATTTTGGTATTCTCTGGGGTCCTGGAACCAATCCCCTGTGGATACTGAGACACAAAGGTACTTGGTTCTGAGAATCAGGACTTGACCTGAGTTCAGGTATCTTTCTGGAGGTAGGCATTGCACGGAGAGACCCTTTGCCAGGTGAGTCTCTTCCTCTGCCTTCTGGGAAGCAGTAGGCAGCTCCATTTGCTGAGGAAGGCAGTGGCTTCAGCCTTTCCCCATCAGCAGTCTTCACCTAACCTGAAAATGGAGTGCCTACCGGAGCTGGCTGGGGTGATTCGCTCAGGGAGGTAGGCCTTGGATGCAGAAGAGCTGGCTGTAGACTGAATCAGGTTTTCCAAAAGCACTGGGCTCTTGGGTCCCAGAGGGCCCCTCTACCCTCCTGGAAGGACTTCCAGAGTTTACCTGGGGAAGGTACAACAGTAGAGGAACCTGATCGGACATGGCCTGTTGACAGGCAGTGCAAATCCTTTTATATGGCAAGCCAGCCTCAGTAGGCAAACATCATAATTTTGAGGAAATGTTTTTATACCATGAAAATCTGTAGGACATCAAAGCAGGCCTCTTCCTAAATGTCAGCACTAAACTCTTTCTGCAGTGATCATAAACTGTGGTCTCATATTTTTGTGTCTCCCCTATGGCATGAATTAGAAATCCTACAACTAAGGGAGCCCCAGTGATATGCAGGGTAAAGAGTCCCTTGCCACTGCTTCTCTGACCTTGTGTGTATGACCTTCAGCTATATGATGCTAAAACTGCACCAAAGGGGCAGTGAAGGTGGCCTGTTCTGAAGGCTGCTGGTTTAATTTCAGGTAACTATCTTTATAAACAGGTAGATTCTAGCAGTTGTCAACTGGGGAGAGTTTTACTGCCTTCCACTCCCAAGGGGGACATTTGGCAATGTCTGGAGGCAGTTTTGTAGGCATGTTTGGGCAGCAGTATTGCCAGCATCTCGTGGGTGCAGCACCAGGGAAGTTGTAAACATCAGCAGTGTGCAGGACCGTCCTGGTACAAAGAGTTATCTGGCATAAAATATCAGGAGCACCTAGGCTGAGAAGCCCTGGACTAATAAAAAGGAGTCATTTCCTGCATGTATTACAAATTCAACATTTCTAATCCAGGAACATGAAATCACAAGTGCTCTGAAGTCTACAGCTTTTTTGAGCACTGACTTGAAGCTACAAGGTGTGGAAAATTCCACACCTGATCTCAGGTGATGGGTCACAGTCAAAACTCAAGTGCATTGAAGATACAAAATTACCTTTAGCCTATAAATTGCGTGGCTGGGATTTAGCTCAGTTGGTAGAGTGCTGCGCTGCAGTCTCTGAGGTCCTGAGTTCAATTCCCAGCATTGCAAAAATGGGAGAAGGGCCTGGCAATCCACTCCCAAGGCAATCCCAAAACAGCCATTGAAAACCCTATGAGGGTTGCTATGAGTCGGATACCGGCTCGATGGCACCTAACAACAACAACAACATAAGTTGCATATGAATCATAAATGAATTTCATGCTTAGACTTGGGCCCCCCCACCAAGAAATCTCATCATGTACATGAAAATGTTCCAGAATCTGAAAAAAACTCAAAATCCGAAACACTTTTGGTCCCAAGCATTTCAAATAAGGAATACTCAACCTATATGCCACACTTTCTCCTCTCAAGTAAAATAAAATCAGTGTAGATTATAACTGGCTATTTGAAATGTTCCCATTAATGTATGCATTTTTGCTTCCTTTGTATCAAAATGTGCCCGTTTGATGGTACACTTTCCAGTGGGCTTTCAGTCAAGCTTAGGTTAAGATGGGCATATAGGCTGTTGTCTTTCTCAGCTTGTTTGTGATGTGGACGGATCATAGCACTGGCTTTAGGAATACCTGGAGTCTTAAAGGGTAAAATGCCCTTTTCCCCTCCACAGCTGATCAGAGATGATAGCTTGCATGTCTGAGCAGCCTTAACCTTGAAATTATGTCACTTCTGTTTCAGAACCAAGGACATGCCCCTCCTCGGTGCCTCTGGTGACTTTTTGTGTTTCCCTGGAAAAACAAAATAATACATTTGTTCAGAAAAGTTTTTGCTTCCTTGATACAGTAAGAATTCCAAAAGTGTTAGCCAGGTTGCTCCAGTAATTACATATGTGGTTTGGAAATTCTTCCTTATTTTGAGACACTAAAATTCTGCAGGTGACCTGACCTTCTGCATAACATTGCCAGCCATCGATTACAAAAGGCTTAGGGATAATATATCTACATTCATCTTTTCCGAAATACCAAAAATTCTGAATACCGCAAATCTGGGGTGTTATTTCAGTTTTATTTTTACATCCCCAGATTCTGTGCCAGAAACAGCCCCAAAAAGATGAAAATACTGTAAAGTGTTCACATGCATTCAGGGCATCACCTCCAACTTTTGAACACAGAACAGTATGCGAGGCTTTAAGGTTTTTTTCCCAAAAATATCCCCATTCCCGAGTATTTAGATATGCACAGCGAACAGATGTGCCTTTTAAGTGAGATGTTGTTCTACTTACATTTCCAAAGCTGTATTCAAGCCAGGCTTTAGCCAGCAAAAAATTTTTAAAGTGATTTTTCCCATCTTGTACCCATTCTTCCCCCTACTGTGCCTCAGAGGCCTTTGGAAAAGGAAGTAATGCTTGTCAACGTGGGAGGTGTAGGACCAGATGATTTTGAAAGGTCTTCCTTCACCCTCAGATTCTAGAAGTCGGTGAATGCAGGAAGTACCTGCTGCACTCTCACCACCCTGCCTTTTGAGGGCATCTCCTCACCTCCTCAGGCACTTGAGTGGGAAATGCCACCCAGTGACTCCCTCTAACCATGACAATTGGACCAGGAAGTTGTCCTCTAACCTAAGGCAGTCCAACTCTGGTATTTGGAACCATGATTCTGGCTCAGGAAGCTGAGTTGGTGAGATTCTTACAGTGTTGGAAACAGGGACAGTGAGAATGAGCCATGGGGACAGAAATCAAATGGATGTGTCCAGAATTGGGATGAGGCCAAGGTAGCACCCACCCAGGAGTCCAAATGCTAAGGAAGAGAGCAGGACTGAGGCTGGAAGGGAGAGGACCCTGTGGAATGGGTGAGGAGGCACCACCGTGGGACAGTGGGGTGCTTTGGAGGGGCCAGGTAGGAGGAAGACCAAAGCCTTCTGGCAGCCACTGGGCTGGTTATTTCCACATCATGTATCCTTTCCTAACCCTTGGTTCCTTTCAGTAACCCAGTTTTTTTGGTTCCCCATAGTTATATCAAGGGTACCCACTAACCTACAGATCTCACTGCATTCCAAAGGCCTATGAAGAAACACAATGGGTTAAATATGGAACTATCTTACCCCTCAGCCTCCTGCCCCCCGTCATGAGGAGACACCCAGTGGTTACATCCTGATGTTATAATACATGGGAGAGATGTAAGATACGATGTCATAATATATGATGATACATGTTATATAGTAGAGAGGTTATAATATGTAGTATAATATATGGCAAATAGGAGAGAAGAAGGGGACTTTGCTGTCCAACTCCAAAACCCCAAAGGCACCAACTTAGGTACCATCTGTGCCCAAGACCATTAGCATCAAATGAGACTGCTCATAGCTTAATCCCAAGAACAAGCTTCTCTTCTTTTTTTCTGGAAGGACTCGGATGTTCTTGCTGTGTAGCCCAGGGTAGCCTGAACTCATGTTGATCTTCCTGCTGCAGCCTCCTGAATGCCGGGATTACAGGCCTGTGCCACCACGCCCGGCCTCAAGTCTCTCCTCTTCACCCACAAACCTACAGCTCTGGGTTCTTGGCCTCTGCCTCTTGGGCAGAGGACCAATGGCTCTGGGTACTCCAGAGACGTGCCTAGAAAAAGACTTGTCAGTTATGTGGCCAAGTTCAAAAGACCTTCAATATTTTGTTACCATAATCACTGGGGAAAGGAAAAAGAGTCAATTTTTTAAAATATAAGTGATTTTTTTAAAATGGAAGATAAAATTAATTGACATGTAGCTTAACTGTGTTACTTTAGTTTTCATGTTTCTTAAAAAATAGTATCTTGAGTTTAACAAAATCTTTGGGTAATGGTGTAGTATCATCATTTTACATCTTCACCATCCCCCCATGTTTTTGTTAATACATGGTGGCGGCTGAAACAAACTTGCTAGAGCTCTGGCTTTGTCCACATCAGGAGACCAAAGTGATCCCTGAGTCACAATCTTGGATTCAGACTTGTGCAGCTACCAGCATGTGAGGCCCTTAACATTTTGACCTGTAAAATGGGGCAGTAACACCTGCCATGTAGAAGGGGCTTCCCCACATTATTAGTGAATGTGGATCTTGGGACCTTGTTAAAATGCAGATTCTCATTCAGACCTGCTGGGATGGGACCAAGACCCTACCATGCTCAGCTAGGAGATGCACATGTGCTCTGCGCTTACTGAGTAAGGTGTGGGATGCTTGGCACTCTGTAGAGTGTTTGGTACATAAGTAACTGGCCAGTCAGTGAGTAAGTAGTTACTTTTTTTTATATTATCTTATAATTTATATGCCGGCAGCTGTAGCCCTGTGGCATCCGATCCCGTCAGATCTCGGAAGCTAAGCAGGGTCAGGCCTGGTTAGTACCTGGATGGGAGACCACCTGGGAACACCAGAAGCTGTAGGCTTGGGAGAAGGACCTGGCAACCCCCTCCCAAAAATCAATCTGCCATTGAAAACCCTATGAACAGCAGTGAAGCACTGACAATAGTGTTTCCCCTGTTGTACAGAGGATCGCTATGAGTCAGATACCGATTCGACAGCACCTAACAACAACAACAACATAATTTATGTATTTATTTATTTGCAGAACTATGGGGTTAAACCCAGGGCCTCACTCATCGTAGGCAAATGTTAGACCACTGACCTGAACCCCAGTCCCTCCTTCTGGCCTCTCTTGTCAGCCAGCCAGCCATCACATCACTTTTGCTACTGTTAGTGCCTGACTGCAGTCACCCGCAACCTCACTTCCCATAGGCACATCTGCAAACCTTGCTGCTTCTCATTCCTGCCGCATGGCCCCTAGAAGTGTGCACCCCATGGTAAGCAGTAGACTCTCCAAGTTGCTGAGAGAGCCACATGGTCCTCCTCAAGATCTACTGTCCTGACTGTGCCTTTGGTGCTTGCTGGGCAACATGGTGGAGTGATCAAGATAGACTCAAAGCCACAGACTGGGCTTGGATCCTGGCTCAACCACCAGCTGTCTTATATTGGCCAAATTACTTAACTTCTCATGGCCTCATTTTCCCTGGGGCTCATCATAGGGTTTCTGTGATGACTAAATGAGTTAATATATGTAAAGTGCTTAGAACAGGGCCTGGCACACAGTAAGTCTAAATAAATGCTTGCTGCTATTGTTAATTTCCTTATTGGGGCCAGAGAGAAGATAGAACAGTAGGAATTGGTGGGGGAATAAGATAGGGGTCAAGCCTGTGAAGAACTGGCAAATACAAGCCTGCCCAAAGATACTCAGATTCCAGTTTTAAAACTACCATATATCAGCAGTTCAGAAACTCTAACCCATGGACCAAATCTATCCCATTATCTATTTTTGTAACATTTTATTGGAACACAGCCAAGGCTGTTCATCGTGTATGGCTGCTTTTGCACTGACATTGTAGAGTTAAGTAATTGTGTCAAAGACTGTATGACCTACAGAGCAGACAATATTTACTGTCTGGCCCTTTCTAGAGCAGTTTGCTGACCTCTGAACTATGCTGAGTCCCTGGTAAACGCATTCTCTCTCAGAGAACATGTTTGGCCATCAGTCCCTGGCAAGGCGTTCAGCAGGGATCATTTTAGCTCATGTTGATTTTCATGATTCTATTGGTGGGAAATGTGTGAAAATGAAGTATGACTTTAGTGAAATGATCACTCTGAAGACAAAGCCCCAGGCACGGAGCCTGGCACCTCTTCCCCTTCCCCTGCATGCAGGAAATGCTACTAATGCACTGATAATAAAAGAGGGCTGTGGCCCTGGGGCATATGTAGCTCAGTGGTAGAGACCATGAGTTTAACCTCCAGTGCCATGGGGTTGAGGGGAAGCCTAAAATTTGTGGAAAGATTTCAATTTCTTGGAGCCCTTCAAAGCCATCCTTTAAGGTAGTGCATGCTGCCTTCTCATGAGGAAGCGAGGACAGTTGTTACTGCTCCTAACCCTCCTGGTTTATAGATGAAGGACTGGCTCAACGTGATGGAGTGACATGGCCAAGGTCCTTTATCTCATGCCTCGGCAAAGCCAGGACCAGGGCTCTGTCTTCCTGCTTGGAGACCTGACTCCTTGCTGCCACTTGCCTAATGGAGCTGCTCCTCCTCCCTACCTTGGAGGGTGGTTCTGTGTTTAGAGTGGAGCTCCGAAGTCCAGGAGGAAAGTCTCCATGGGTGTCTTGAGTGTGCAGCAGGATCTGGGGGCAGATATTGGCACAATAGGCAAATTGTTGCTTCCAGCTTAATACCACATGGATAGCCAGCTCATTAACATCCTTGCAACCAGTTCTGTAGAGTAAATATACCTTAATTTGAGTAAATCAAGTCATTTCTGGCTCCAGGGCCTGGCTTGCTGCGACCCTAGCCTGCCTGGCAACAACCAAGGTAACCCAATCTCACCTGAATCTGGAGCGCTCCTTTTTATTTAGTCCTCAGAGACTGCATGGTTGTAAAGCGTCTTCTCTAATAGCATGCAGACCTGAGAAACGGGGCAGAAGAACTTTCAGAAAAGTAATGCAACCTTTCCCTCTCTCCTGCCCTTGTCCATTCTCCATGCACAGCAGCCAGAGTGATATTTTTAAAAATATAAACTGAATCATGTTACTCCTCACCACAAACCTCCTGACGGCTTGATTTTAAACTTAAAGCTTGTTATGTTTATGATGAAAGTCAGCCTCTGTAGCAGGTTTAGGGGCCTGGCCACCCCTGCTCTTTGCCTCCTGTTCTCCTAGCTCCCTGGGTGTTGCTCCAGGCATCCTCTGTGTCTCTTCCTTCCCTTGGGGGACCTGCAAGGCCTATTGCTGGCTGCTGTTCACCCTGTGCCTAGTCCAGGGACCTCGCTGCTGCACAGGTCCTGCCAACCATATGTCACCCCTCCTCTTCCTCCTCATAGGACTCTGTCCATTATTTCTGTGTAATTTGTATAGTGAGTATTTATCTTTCATTGTCACATTCATCATCTTTGTCATTGTCATCATCTTTCATTGTCTCTCCTTACTTAACGGTAAGCTCTGTGAGGGCAGGAATTGTATCTGTTTTGCTAAACCAGTACTGCCTGGCCTGTGACAGTCATTCAGTAACTACCTGGTAACTGAATAAATCTCCTTTTGATTGAGCTTAAATAATACCATCTAGGGATCATGGGATACAACATGGAATGCTTTTTGCTCTGGGTATTTCCCTGCAGACTCCCTAGAGGCTTCTAGAGCCTTCAGAATCTGATGGTGAGATTCTCAGTGAGATAGCATGGGACAAGGACTCTGCCCAGCTCTAGGCCAGCTCTCCTGTCTCTAACTCCAGCCTCAGTTTCCTCCCTTATCTAAGCAAAGGTATTGGTTGATGACAAGGAATGAATTATAGACACACACAGCAGTGTGGCTAACCTCAAAACAACTAAAAGCATACATGCTGTATGATTCTACTCATATAAAACTCTAGAAAATACAGACTAATCTATACTGACAGAAAGCAGGTCAGTGGTTCCTGGGAGTGGAGCTGGAGGGAGGGAGAGGTGCATTCACTGTTTTGGATGTGGTGGTGATTTCATGGCATCTACATGTGTCAGTGGGCTGGGATTTAGCTCAGTTGGTAGAGCACCACTGTGCAGTCTCTGAGGTGCAAGTTCGATTCCCAGCACCACAAAAACGGGAGGATGTGGCCATCCACTTCTGAGGCAGTCCCAAAGCAATCAGCCATTGAAAACTCAATGAGAGTTGCTATGAGTCAGACACCACTCGATGGCACCTAACAACATGTTTCAACACTTATAAAATTACACACTGTGATGTGTGCAGCCCATTCTATGCCAGTTATCTCAGTAAAATAACAACAAAATAAATGAAAGTTAGCAAGCAGCAGCTGATGAGGCAAATCCAGTTTGTGACCTACTTGTGTGTAGTCTACAAGCTAAAAAATGTTTTTTATATTTTGAAGGTTGTGAATAAACATAAAAGAATGTATCACAGAGACTGATGTGTTCCTGCAGAGTCTAAAATAGTTAGCTGGCCCTTTACAGAAAAAGCTTGCTGGACTCCTGAATGGGATCAGTAATAATTTACCTGTGTTCTTCGGCTCTCTGTGGTCTGGCCATAGCGGGAGGTCCAAAGGCAACCACCCAGGAGGGGCCCAGCCCACCAGAGAAGCTTGGGTTATCTGGAGCATAGATTTGGATTTTCAGTAAGATTTCACTGGGAATAAGGGTTAAACTGTTTTAAACAACCAAAAAGAAATCTTGAAAGTCTCTAGACTAGATGACCTCTGAGTCTGAGATAGAATCCCATTCTGAAAACTATGTAATTATCTAACTTGCTAATTTGGTAGATTTGGGCTTAGTTTAAATTAATGCAAAATTGGAAATGGGAGTTGTTAGGAGAAATGCCTTTTGATTTCACTGTAGAAATTAGCTGCTCCTAGTACATTGTTTTAATGAACCACCAAACACTTGTAATTTAAAAAAAACTACTGAAATCCTGAAATGAACTTTTTAATAAGTAGGTTAAACCTTGTCATACTGTTTGTTCTATAATCTACATATCACAGACATTTTCTTGCCAGATAATAGAGATAATAGATAAATTTAAACCTTCCTTATGTAAAATCAGCATATATTTTGAAACAGTAAAGTAGGAGTCCATTTTGTTGCGTTTGCCAAAGTCTAATGTCATCACAGCCCTCGATTCTGGTTCCAGCTGGAAGAGCATTAGAAGATGAAGTATTTCTTCCAGTTTATTTCCCTTGGGAGACAATTCAGTCACAAAGAGCTGTTCGTAGTCTTTTGGAGACAGCAAAAAGTTCAGGGTGCCTGTGGAGAAGACGTCCCTTAAAGGGCAGACACCACAATATGATCACTTGTGCCGCTTTTGTACCTGGCCCAGGATAAAGGGAAGTCACATGGTAGAGCCTTCTCCTCAAATTCAAGTACCAGTTTGGGGTGGTAGGCAGGAGAGGGACAGAGGAGATAGCAAATGCAAAGGGAAACACCAGAAATGAATCATTGGCTTTTAATATTCCCTGGCTACAGTCCAGGAGACTTAGAGGATATTTGAAAAATAGTGCTGGCTATATGCTGGCTGTAACCTAACCCTGTGCCACATCCATTGTAGGCGAGTGAGTGTTGGAGTTCGTGCAGGAATGAACAGAGCTAAGAGGACCAGGGTAGCTTTTCTGGGCTCATTTTCCTGGTGGTCTGTTCCCTGTTTCAGCAAACTTTCTACTATCGTCTTAAATTCTGAGATTTCCTTGTCTGTTGGCAGAGTGACTGTGATCTCCCTGGCATTCCCCCATCTCAGGCTGGAGATGTTGATCGCAGAAGGTCTGGAGCAGTGGGAGGATCCCTGGGTTGGAAAGCAGACATCCCAATTCTGATTTCAGCTGCGCCACTCGCTGGCTGCCTGTCCTTGGCAGTTCCTTGCCGTCTGGGTCTCATTTTCCTCATCTGTAAAATGAGACAGAGGACTGGATGTTCTTTTGTTTAGATCCCCAGAGTTCCATGATTCTATAATCTAAACTCCATCTTGGCCTTCTCTAATTCTTTCAAGAGCGAGGGCAAGGAGGAAGTAGCTCCAAGACAACTTTATGGGCCATCAGAAATAGGGCAGAGCCAGAGAGGGAGGCTGGGGGACAGCAAGGGAGGATAACTGGGCCAGGCTGGGCCCAGAGTCCTTGAAAACAAACGGCCTGGGGAAGGGATGGGCTTGCGTGACTTAGCGCCCATGAGTGTTAAAGAGATATAAAGGATTCATTGACGGTATGCTCATGTAGGTCAACAGTGTGGGGCTGCCAAGAATGGGTCATAGACTTCCAGTTGAGGAATAATAATGTAGACTGAAGGGGCTATTTCCTACCCACTCGCAAGCACCAAGCACGGTGCCAGTCCCTGCTAACACATCACAGAATTAGCCCTCTTCTGTCTCTGTGCTGGTGAGCCCCCCTGGAGACTTGGAGTGCCACTGCACTGACGAGGCCGGCCCCTCGTGCTCCTTGTGTCTCTGTGTTCTCATCTACAAAACGGGTCTTATGTAATAATAGCACACACTTCAGGGCTCTTAAGAAGATAACATAAGGTAATAAATACACGCATGCTTCATTCAACTATGGGGAGACATTCTGAGAAATGTGTCATCATTGTACCAATGGCATACTGTGTGTGCTTACACAAGGGAAGGTGGCTACAGTGTCACTAGGTTCTATAATAGGAGACCACCATTGTATGCTGTTATGTAGCTCATGATTCTGTTGAGGTATTAGAGCGATGCTTTGTGATCCTTCGTGTCTGTTGGGCTCCTTTTCTACTGATATCTAGGCAAGTTAAAGCCCTTTTGATTGGAAGGGCAAAGTGTGGAGAGAGCCAGAGACCTGCTTTATAAAAACAGACTGAAGAAACAGGATTATTTGGCCAAAGAAAAATAAAAAGCCTGGATTTGGGTGGGTGAACAAGGACTCTGAAGGAGAGACAAACAATGTGAGACAAACCCAAAAAAGGGCAGAAAACAGGCTGCAAGTGAATGCACTGAGCTATGCAGAAATATCAGAAGAGGCCTTAACTCTAGAGATGAGGCGAGCCACCGGGAGGCCGTTCGGTCCCATCCTGTTGGCTAAAGGGACGTTGGCAGAACTTCTGATACCAAGGGATTTAGGCTGTCTGGACTGCAAGGTCCCTGATATCCCACAGATTCTGTCTTTGTAGACGTGTGTGGCAAGGCCCAGGAGTAAGGGAAATGAGGGTCCCATCCGTGGAGGAAAAGCTTGGCCACACTCTGGCAGTGTCTAGAGGATGCTGCTGCCCACACTGGGCACAGCTGTGTGCCTAAGGCAGCAGAGACCACCTCAGGCCCCCAGGCCAAATCCAACTATCAAACATTTATGTTTAGCCAGCACAATAGTTTTTAATTGGAAAATGTTTCCATTTGGGGAGGTTCATCAGAAAAACCAGAGTTCCCAGGTTCTTTTGGAAATTCAGGTGGTCTGGCCAATAGAAATGTGACCCTTCACATTCCTGAGACTGCCTGGACCTGACTGGTGACTGCTCCCAGGAATTGGGGTGCTGGGTTCTTCCCAGGAACACGGCCCTTCTGAGGCCTTCTCTAGTCTCCGTGACCTTGTGGACCCCAGAATTATTTGCATTTTTGAGCCTTGTGGCAAGGGGCCAGGAAGCAGCCGATTTTGCCCAGTCATGTGAGTGGGAGCAGGTTTCCTCTGAAGAGGGTAAGTTACAGAGGGCACTTTGAATGGAAGGATGCCTCCTGTGATTCATCCGGGCCAAGTCAGTGGCTCTTAGGAACTCTGTCAGGTTTGGAGGCCTAGACTGGGTAGGGAGGAAAACCAAGGCCCCTTTTCAGCATGGGGCTTCAGCAGGAATCCTCAGTTGATGACATCTATATGGTAATTAGCCTGCAGCTGTACCACCGTGGCATCCTATCCCATCAGATCTCTGAAGTTAAGCAGGGTCGCGCCTGTCGAGTTAGTACTTGAATGGGAGACCACCTGGGAACACCAGGTGCTATCGGCTTGAGAGAGGGACCCAGCAACCTACTCCCCCCAAAAAATCAGCCATTGAAAACCCTATGAATAGCAGAGAAGCACTATCAGTAATGTTTCGCCTGTTGTACATAGGGTTGCTATGAGTCTGACACCAATTCAATGGCACCTAACAACAACAACATATGGTAATCAGCAGATGCTTTTTTCTCATCAGACCCAGCCCCCGAGCACTTTCCACAGGACTGCTGGCTATGCTGTGGGCTGTGTGGCTGCCTCTGCCTAGCTGCGCTTTGGATGGAAACTCAGTTATCTTCTTTGGGCTAGGGCTTGAGCTGAATGGGAGGCATGCCTGGCCATCCACACTGCATCTGGGCCTTTGAGCTTGTTGCTTTACTGCTCTTTTCTAAAGTGATAAAGCCTTTGGAGTTCTTCCAACCTTTGTGTGGAAACCCCTATTTAGAACCCATCTGAGGGCGCCTCTCATGGTGACAGCTTCAAGTGGTTGCTTGGTCCTAGGACCAGGCAAGAACCCCACGTGGCCCTCAGAATAATGCCAATGTATTGATGGAGGGGTTTGTTGAGATGATTTCGAGCCTTTGTTCTAAGGAAAGAGGCAGGAAAGATTAAGTTCATTCTTCGAACCTTGATCAGTGTTTTTTTGCCACATGATCCTAAGTACCACCCATGACTTTGTTAAGCATCCAGATGTCAAGGGTCTTTGCTCAGCCTCATCTAGTCAGAACCTCCAGGGCCAGAACCTGGGAGTGTATGTTCAACACTTGTGAGTCTACAAACCCCTATGCTAAGGAGTCACCAATTTCTCCAGATCAGAAATACCTTAATCACTTCCTCTCCTTGTATGGTGGCTGTCTGGCTGCCACACAGGCAGCCACCACCCACGCTGTAGAAAACACTTCTGTGCCCTTGTTTTACCTCAGACTTTGCTGCCCAGGACAACTGAGCAGCCACATGGCCAGGTCTCCAAAGATCTGCCCCCCATTGCCATGGCAACGGCCAGTCACCTAAATTAATCCATGCAAAGATACAAACAGCCCATACAGACTCCAGTGACTTTCCTGAAGGATGCTTGTCTTTTCACTTGGTGATTCAGATAACAATTTGTATCAATTTTAGAAGCTTCAAAGCACTTTCTCATAGCCTAATGGGGCATCTTGTCAACTTTAAAGGTGACAGAATGAAGCCTTAGAGACATTTAGAAGAAACAGTCTACCTGAAGGTGTGGATGAGTGTTAGTCTTCTTGATATCATTCCTTTTGTGGTGACATTTACACCTTACAGAGGCCACACATGGTTTGTAGGTTTGAACCTACAGGTTTGAACAATGAATGGTAGAATTTTAGGCCTTGTTGCAGGAAGTCAGGGAGGCAGTAGAGGGGCCTGGGTTGAAGAGGAGCTTTCTTGGTGTGCCCCTCATGAGAACCAGCAATCTGCTAGCCAGTTGCACAAATTACCAAGTGCGAATCCCTGCAGCAGTTGAAAAAAAAAAAAAAAAAAAAAAAACTATAAAAGTGCTGTGGGTAAAAAGTGGCCCTTGGCACTCATCAGAGGATCTTTTCCAAAAACCAGGACTGGCTTGGGAAGCAGGAGGCTCAGGCTGCCAGTGAACATCCTGAGGGTGGAGTGCCCCTAGAAGGTTCTGAGTCCCTGCTTCCTGCTCTGATAGTGCTGGGATGAGTTCATTTGTACCTCTTAGTAAACACAGCTGTTGTGGTTATAATTTGCCTGGAGGCTTTTTACTATTACTCCAGCCCTAACAGTTTGGCAGCTGATGTGGGAACAATGGCATTGAAAGAGGGGTGGGGGAGGAGTTACTGTCTCTGAATAGAGAAAAGCAGTGTCTGTCCATGGGCAAGATTCATAGATAATTTAAAGCTCTGCAGAGGAAGAGGCAGCATCTCACATAGTGACCCAAGGGTCTTTGGTCCCCAGAGCGTGAACACTATCAGGGGAAGCCAGCAGACTCATGCCAAAAGTGCCACAAAAGCATAGCAAGCCTGTTCCCTTCCAGCAAAGAAAGAGTTAAGATTGTTCTTGAAGGAAGACAGACTCCAAATGCCTCTGAATTTAATATGGTTTGAAAGCCATGGCCTTCTGAATGTGATTGGGCACAGATTTGTAAGAATGAGATAATCATGTTGGTTGTATTTTTCCCCTAGATAGAACATTATTAAAGCACAGTTTATAGGAAAACATGTTCTGGATGAGAATTCTAGGCATAGTCCAAAGTCTTCTAAAAGTAGAGAGAAACTTGAAAAGACAGACTTGTGCTTAGCCCGTCCAGCAGGGGTTGGTTGTGCCAGGCAGGATAGTCTGATTGTTGGGTAGGGAGATGCTGGCCACTGTGGCCACCCTGGGTGAATTCCCCCCTGACTCTGCCCTGCCAAGGTGGTGCAGACCCCCAGCATGGAGAAACTTCCAAGGGCACTGCCACCCTCAACTCGAGGGGGAAGGAGAACTTGGATGTCGTCATTTGATTCAGGGATAAAAATCCCTGCAGCTGCCCCAGCTTTGTCCTGGGAGGATGATGCTCATTCCCCATGGGCTGATGGAGGGTGGGACACACCTGAAAAAGACACCTTGAAATGAGTTCCCTGTGATCCTTAAATCAACTAACTGTGCCCAGAAACTCAACCAAGACAGCAGAGTCACAGCAGTAAAGGAAACAGAGGTTCGCATTTCTGCCTATGCCTTGGAGAGAAAGGCAAAATGAAGGTATTGCGTCAGTAAGGATTGGCACCCAGGTAGCTTGCCATGCCAGCTGGAAAACTGGAGGAGTAACTTTTGGTAGAAATTGAAACAATGGAATTTGCCTCTGTGGAACTTGCTACATTAGTGCAGAACCAGATGTTATGAAGACCTTGAAACCAGCAAGCACAGAGATCGTTGGTGGAGTTTCACATCAGAAATACAGATTAGAAGAAGACTTTACAACATAGCCTTGTTTGTTGGAAGCAGAATCCATCATTTTATTATAAGCAGAACTATTATGACATTTAGAAATAGTGATAAACCAATTTAGAAAATATTTTAGAATGTAATGTGTGTGCTTCTAAAAGCATTTAGCATCTATGTACGATTTTATACTTAAAGAAAAATCACATATGCAACATATGCTCAAAATCTGGCTGTGGCTGAGTACTGTACTGAGTCCATCTGTACTCAAGATGAATCAGGATTCAGTAAATTGAGAGGCCTGGTGTGTCCTTAAGGAATAGCGGAGCACTAGGGAGTCCTGGAGTTAGCCCTGCGCTGTTAGGATGTTTACAGCTGTCTGGCTTTTGCTACTCCCCACTTGATTGTATTTTGGACTAGATTGAGCTCCTTTGGAGGTGATGATAAAGGCTTCCTATATACCACACCAAGCTAGGCTGTTACTGTGACTTTGAGGTCAGTACTCATTTATTCCCATTTTGAGTGAAAGAACTGAGGCAGGTGGAGACTAAAGTCCAACAGGTCAAGATTTGAATCCAAGCTTGTGCTTCAGCCTTCACCATGGACTGGAGGAGTGGTTCCTCTCCAACAGCAGCTTCCTCTTTCTCCTGGGCAGCTGCTCAAATCCCAAGAGCCTGAAGACACCCAGGAGAACAAGGGACAGATTGTGAGGATACATTCTGTAGGATTCTATGTGATGACTTGAAATCTCTTTTGCAGAACTGGTTAAGACAGGCGTGGCTGATGGCCCTTGTTTGCCTTTGTCACAAAACAGGTAACTAGCTCACAGGGGAGACCCAGGAATCAAATGAGAGATAGCTGTGCTTTGTAAACCAACACCAGCTAGGCAGCCATGCCCAGGAACCTCTTGGCCCAACTAGAAGTGCCTTCAGCTTTATATAGCAAAATACAACAGTGAACAAGGGAAGGCAAAGCTGGCTTTTCTCATGTAACAAAGTCTAGGGTTAACATCTAGAGTGGGCTACTTTCTCCAATTCTCTTGTCCCCTCTCCCAAGTCCTGGGGGGGGGGGGTTGAACCTAGGGCCCTACACATAACTTTCTACCACTGGGGTACCCATAGCCCTCTCTTAAGTTTTTATTTTGAGACAGGGTCTTGCTAAGTCACTCAGGCTGCCTCTGGCCTCAAACTTGTGATTCTCCTGCCGCAGTCTCTCAAGTTGCTGAGATTACTTTCTCCACTTTATGCCACTGAAGACTCAGGCTGCTTTTGTCTCTTGCTTTGTCTTCCTTAGAATATTGGCTTGCTACCATAGGGTCAGAAGGCCACCCTCAGTGCCAAGCATCCTGTCTGTGGTGAAGACAGAAAGAAGGAAGAGGCTGTACCCAGCCATGTCTGTCGCTTTTATCAAGAATCAGAAGCTTCCCCTAAAGCTCTTCTGATCATTTTCCCCTGATACTTTGCATTGCCACATGACCAGATGGCCATCACAGGCTGCGAGGGGGGTGGGAAAGTGGGGACAGAACACTTGTGAACGTTGGCTTATCAGTCAGAACTCACCCATGGCATCTTCAAGAGTGTGGGACTCTTCACAAGGTAGAAGGAAGGGAAAGAGATTTTGTGGATGTGGCACACTCACTTTTTCATTTCTTTCTAAGTCACATAACACATGAACAAAAGCAGCATGAGCAATAGCAGTAGGGACATTGAAAAAAGTTTCTGTCCTCCCAGGACACTGGCTTTCCCAACCACTGTGACCTCGTCACTCAGAGGGCGATGATTGGATCCTTTTCCTCCACCTGTCTCTCTGTCTCTCCTCTCCTGTTTTCTGAGTGGAACTCTACCACCTCTTTTAGACAGAATTGTTTAATTCTGCTGCTACTCAGCTCCAGATTCATCCTTTCTAATTCTCTGTAAAAATGGATCTGGGACCTGGAGATACGTTTTCCTTTGCAGCTGACACTAGTTCATTGCCAGTAAAGGGTGCTAGAAGGTGCTACAGGAGCACAATGATTTTGTGTCTCATTCACAAGTAGCTTTTTGCAGCCTCATGATCCTGCCATCTGACTGCTAGAGAGAGAAGTCAGGGCCAAGTGGCCAGAGAAGAGTGTAGGAGCTTAGGACTTTCTATCTTTATATATACTTACAGGAAGGGCCTCATCTTTTGTAGTTTTTTTCCCTCTCTCTAGTTTACCTCCTCTAGAGTCAGCCATGGGCTGGAGTTTAGCTCACATGGTACAGCCCTGCTCTATACTCTCCAAGGACCTAGATTCTATCCCCAGCACCGCAAAATAGGAGAAGGATGTGGCAATCCACTCCCAAAGCAATCCTGAAATAATTGGCCATTGAAAACCCTATGAGAGTCGCAATGAGTCAGACACGACTCAATGGCACCTAACAACAATAAAGAGTCAGCCACAGAACTGTCTGTAGAACCCAAGAGCCAGGCTGCATAGCAGAGGCCTTAGAGACAGCAGGATTCCTTTCTAGGATCTGCCACTGACTTGTTTTGTAGTCTCTCACCTGACACTTAACTAATCTAAACCACAGTGTTCTCACCTGTAGAATGGGGATAATAAGAGCACACAACTCAAGTTACAGGATTATCTGGATTACATGATTAAAATGAGAGCATTGAGTACCTAGCTTGGCACATAGGAGCAGATATCTGTTGGTGACATACTCTGGATCTCCATGAAAGCTGGGCTGGGTCATTTCTGTTGTGGTGGTTGTTAGGTGCTGTCGAGTCGGGTCCAACTCATAGTGATCCGATCCTATGTACAGTGGAATGAAACACTCTTCGATTCTGTGCCAGGTACATGATCTTATTTATGTTTAAACACATTGTTGCAGACACTGTGTCAATCCATCTGGTAGAGGTTTTTCCTTTTTTTTTTTTTTTTTTTTTTTCATTGACCTGCCACTCTTCCAAACATAATGTCCTTCTGAGTTGTTTCTAAATCTTCCCAATCATATGTAGCCTCCTGCCCTCTGGCTTTCTTTCCCTATCTCTCACTTTCTCTTCTCTGTTCTTTCCTTCTTCATTTTTTCTTAGGCTTCTCTCAATTTTTCCGATGTTTAGACTTTTGCTGTAATGAATTAACAATGGTCTGATGAAACAGTTGTGAAGTTTTGCCTGGGGCCTTTCAGAAACACGTGTGTTTGCTCTGAACATTTTATTTTGCAGCAACTTGCTCATATTCCTTGTCTCCAGGATCAAGTATTCCTTTCCAGGTCTGTTCTTTCAGGAATAAAATAAAGAGGTGTTACTGTGGCCGTGACCCAAAAGATAAATGAGTCACGGCTCAGCAACAGACACAGAGCTCTCAGCGTAAGCAGGTGCCTTGTCCTTAGGATGAAACATCTGTAACTTTCGAGGGCTTCTCTGTGCCAGCTGGCTAAGGAACTCAAAGTTTAAGTTTCATGCAGGCACACCCATGGGTGGGGGGCAGCCTGCCCGCACCTGGAAGCCCAGAGAAAGTTGTTCTGTGGGCAAGTCCTGCCTATTTGTGATGGGTTTAGGCTTCTTGCCAGCAAGCAATGATGGGATGGACCACAGGCTTCCTGAGGGCAGGTGCCTACTGGTCTTATTCACATCTGCATCTCTAGTGTCCAGCCAAGCCCTGGATAAGGCGACACTAAGTACTACAAGAGAATGAAAGGTGAACATTTGGATGGAAGTGGGTCGATCTGAGGAGCATAAAGTCTATTCCAGCCTCTGTTGATACTTTGCACTTTTCATTGAAAGTGAAAAAAAGAGTAATTTGTGTCATTGAGCTGTGTTCTTATGGTAAAGGGATCATGTAGGCCACGGGCTCTGCATTTGGTCTTAACTGTATTACTTGCCCTGTGGATGACACGTTTTAACCTTTGACAACCCAATTCTCTCATTAAAAAGAAGACATTAGTGGTTCATTAAAAAGAAGACATTAATGGTTCATAAGTCATAGGACTATGGAAATGAGGAATGTCAAGAAGTGCTTAGTGGGGTTGGGGATTTAGCTCAGTGGTAGAGCGCTTGCTTTGCAAGTGCAAAGTCCTGGGTTCAGTCCTCAGCACCAGAAAAAAAAAGTGCTTAGTATAGTATCTGGCATGTTGTAAGCTCTTAAAGGTTTGCTAGGAGCTTCCTTTCTTTAAGACAAGGGCAATGTCTGTATTAGTTCATTTTCTATCATTGTAGCACAATATTTGAGGCTGGACTGTTTGTAAAGAGAAGAGGTTTATTTAGATTATAGGTCTACAAATCCAAGAGAATGGGCCAAGCTTCTGCTTAACTCTGGTGAGGACTTTGTGGTAGATAATATTACAGTGGTATAAGTGTGCTTGGAGGAGAGTATGGGGTGAGAAAGGAAGCCAGAAAGACTGTCAGGCTCTTTCTTTATAATAACCTACATCCACTCTCATGGAAACTAGTTGGAATCTCATAAGAACTACATTAATCCCTTTCCAAAGCAGTGTGCCCAGTGACCTAACCACCTTATACTATCCCCCGTGTCTTTTTATTTTTTTCTTGTCATTAATAAATGTTAGTGGGGTACAGAGTAGTAAGGCTTTTGCTATTTCCATTGTGCACTATCCCCCATGTCTTAAAAGGTTCTACCACCTCCCAGCATCACCACCTTGGAGACCAAACTTCAGCCTATGAACCTTTGGAGAACAAACCATATCCAAACATAATAGTGTCCTTCAGACTATAGATGTTCAGCATTAAGAAAGGGATCAAGACATCATTTTTCAGTCCAGTCTCTCCCATCTCTGTCCTTTTTTGAATTTTATCTGTACCCACCAACTTTTTAAAATTTTAGCTGCTAAATAAACAGGGATAATAATACCTCCCAGAATTGGAAAGAGAATTAAACTACAAATACACGTATAGCATAGTTCCTAGTGTGTGACAAATGCTCAGTAAATGGTGACAATTATCATTGGTGTAGTTTGGATCTGAAATGTCCCACCCAAATACCCAGGTGTTAAACGTTAAGTCACCAGCTTATGGCGCTATTAGGAGGTGGGGCCTAATTAGAGGAAGTTAGGTTATTGGGGGTGTCCTCTTTGAGGTGGTGTTGTGAACCCTGGGCCCCCTCTGTCTGTCTTTCCTTCTCCCCCTGCTCCTGCTCAGCCCATCGGTATTGGAGACAATAGTAAAATAACAAAAAAAATTTCACAAAAATGCTGCTTGCATCTAGATTACTCTGCAAATATTTTATACATTTACCTGGCACTTTAAAGAAATTTTAGAAATTGCATTATAGTTTTAGCTTGAAATAGAATGTTCCCAGTATAAAGGCATCTCTGTTTTTGCCTGCATTAATAATTCCTTCTCCTAGCTCGGCATGATGGCACATACCTGTAATTCCAGCAATTTGGGAGGCAGAGGCAGGAAGGATCGCAAGTTTGAGACCAGAGGCAGTCAGCGTTATTTAGTGAAAATCTATCTCAGAAACTAAAAAAATGGGCTGGGGGTGCAGCTCAATGGTACAGTACTTGCAAAGCATGCAAGTGCCAGGCCCTGGGTTCAACCCCCAGGACCCCTAAGTAATAACGATAATAATAATAATAATAATTTTTTCTCTTAGCCTATCAATTACTTCTTCCTCTTATGTTAAAGAAAAAAACAGTCACAATGACTGCTGTGAATAGATAATAGCCATGGTAAGTCATTAACATTTTCACCTGAGAATTTAATTTTCTACCTGCTTATTATTTAAATGATACCCAATTTAATGAACTTTCTATTTTTCTTATAAAACACAAAATACTTCCAATTTAAATGAAACACTGAGAGGAAAAAAAATTACTCAAAGTATCTCTTTACTAATCTAGCTATTGAGCTGTACTTCATTAAAAGGTTTACTTTTGAAATTGTCTTTCTGCTATTGGCAGCCCCAGGCTATTTTAAATATGACTATTATCCACAGTTGCCAGTTGGTGAAAGGTATACAGTATCCACTTATATTTTAGAATATGGGGGTTAACCTTATCTGCAACACATCTCAAAGCTCTCAGACCAGGCAGGTGCACAAACTCCAGCCCACACACTAGTCACCTGTTTTTGTATGGCCTATGACCACAGCAGTAGCACTGTCACATCTGATCTTGTCAGATCTCAGAAGCTAAGCAGGGCCAGGCCTGGTTAGTACTTGGATGGGAGACCACCTGGGAAGACCGGAGACTGTAGGCTTGGGAGAAGGCCTTGGCACCCCACTCCCGAATATCAATCTGCCATTGAAAACCCTATGAATAGCAGAGAAGCACTGACGATACTGTTTTGCCTGTTGTATGTAGGGTCACTGTGAGTTGGGCACCAACTTGACAGCACCTAACATGACCTAAACATGACCTAAACAACATGACCTAAAATGCCTGTAGCCATACCACTGTGGGGTCCGAGCCCGTTAGAGCTCAGAAGCTAAGCAGGATCAGAACCAGTTAGTACTTGGATGGGAGACCACCTGGGAACACCAGGTGCTATAGGCTTGGGAGACAGCCATGCAGCCCTCCAAATAGATGAGTCTGTGTCATTCTGTGTGGAAAGGCATTCTGAACTCTTCTTGAATCATAGGATGGTTGACTTCATGGCATTGTTAGCCTGATTATAATGACTATTTAGAATGGCTGTAATCCTGGGTACCCAGGTAAATGGCAGGAAAGCAGTTGGTTTCCTACCTTCCATAGAAATGCAGACAACTTTCCAAAATCCTGCCCATGAATTTCTTGCTCTTGCAAAAACACAGCCATTGAAAACCCTATGAATAGCAAAGAAGCACTGACAATAGTGTTTCATCTGTTGGACATAGGGTCATTATGAGTCGGACACCATCTCGATGGCACGTAACAACAACAAAATGACCTAAATATGTTTTTTACATTTTTAAGTAGCTGAGAAAGAAAGATTAAGAGCAGAAGAATATACTGGGAAATCAGACAAAATTCACATTTCAGCAGTCCATAAAGTTTCCATGGGCTGTAGCCAAACCCATTTGTTTGCTTTTGAATTTCAGTAGCAGAGCTGAGTGTAACAGATATCATGGAGCACAAAGCCTAAAATATTGATCACCTGGCCCTTTAGGAAGGAAGTTGTGGCCCCTGACACAAATACCAGTCTTGCCCAGTTAGCTATCCCTCTTGGCACTTGCTACTGCTGACCCCACCTTGGTCTTCTCCCACTGTCCTCCTTGAAGGTTTGCTTGTAACCTGCCTTTTAAATAGAATGCGTTGAATGTAGGCAGGTTCCTTTTTCCAGGGATTCTCTCTTCTTCATTTGCTTAATTACAGCCAGTTGTGTGGTGGTTTAAGACCCAAGCTCCTAGTTCTTTTGAACCATAAAACATTAGTAAAATCAAATATCACTTGTTAAGGCAAATTCATAACTTTTGATTTTTACAAGCACACATTTTAAATTCCTCAGGTTGGCTTTTGGTACCAACATTACCTTCCAGAAGTTGAGGTACAAGCACTTCTACTGTGTCATGATATCTATGTTCAAGAAAAATCTTAAAAACTACAAAATTGCAGGCTAAAGAGAATAGAACTCATGAGAACAGTGGGGTAGGGAGAAACCACTGCAAAACTAGACAACTCTGAACATTAGAATTTTTTAAATGAAATAAGTCCTAGTAAAAATGGTTGTTGTTGTTGTTGTTAGGTGCCGTCGAGTCAGTATCCGACTCATAGCGACCCTCTGTACAACAGGGGAAACACTATTGTCAGTGCTTCTCTGCTGTTCATAGGGTTTTCAATGGCAGATTGATTTTTTGGGAGGGGGTTGCCAGGTCCTTCTCCCAAGCCTACAGCTTCTGGTGTTTCCAAGAGGTCTCCCATCCAGATACTAACCAGGCCCGACCCTGCTTAGCTTCTGAGATCTGACGGGATCGGATGCCACAGGGCTACAGCTGCAGGCAGTAAAAATGGTAGCAGAGTTAAAAGAATGTTTAAGGCCCCAAAGAAAATACTATAGTAAACTTGGGGGCTGGGATTTAGCTCAGATGGTAGAGTGCCTCTCTGCAGTTTCTGAGGTCCCAAGTTTGATTCCCAGCACTGCAAAAATGGGAGAAGGATGTAGCAATCCACTACCAAGGCAATCCCAAAACAATCAGCCATTGAAAACCCTATGAGGGTCGCTATGAGTCAGACATGACTCGATGGCACATAACAACAACAACAGCATAGTAAACTTACAGCTTTACTTCTAAAATGATCAAATCAACACCATAGAATTGGTGGTCAGTAGGTTTTGAGGCTATTTTAGTTTGTAAGAACTTGGTAAGATGCACTGGGGTCTTCTTATTGGAAGAGGATACCACAGGAGCACATTCACAATGAGCTGGTGGCTGTTCAGGGGTGGGAGGGAGACCAGCGTGAGGTATGGTACTGCTTACTACTGTAGCCTGCTGCATGCAGCTGGGGGAGTGTATCTTGCATTCTGCTGATTCCACCAAATATTAAAGTGCTGGGAAAGATCACATGTGAGCCATGGAGACTTGTGTTCTACTGACATTCCCTACTACCCCTCATGTCTAAGCCAACCAAAGTTAGAGAAACTTGCCTTTTAGCAGAACTTGCTGTACTGCCTTCTTTCATCTCTTGTTTATACTTTTTACCTCTCTTCAAATAACCTTGTGCATTAACTAGTGGCATTGAGCAGGAAAACCAGCATCCCCACAGCTGGCAAAAAAATGTTGTTGTTAGGTGCTGTCCAGTCAGGTCTGACTCATAGCAACCCTATGTACAACAGAATGAAACATTCCCTGACTCTGTGCCAGGCACACAATCTTTTTTATGTTTAAGACCGTTGTTGCCAACACTGTGTCAATCCATCTAGTTAAGAGTCTTCCTTTTTCTCCTTTACCCACCAATCTCCCAAACATGATGTCCTTCTCCAGGGATTGTTCCTTCCTGACATGTCCAAAATTCATCAGACACAGTCTTAGCCATCCTTGCTTTCAAGGAGCACTCTGGTGGCACTTCTAGGGCAGATTTTTTTTTTTTTTTTTTTTTTTTTTTGGTTCTTTTGGCAGTCCACGGTCTGTTCAGTATTTGTCTCCAGAACCATAATTCAAAAGCATCAATTCTCCTCCTGTCTCCCTTACTGAACATGCAGCTTTCATAAGCATATGATGCAACTGAAAATGCCATGGGATGAATCAGGCACACTTTCTTCAGTGTTACATCTTTACTTTTCAACACTTCAAAGAGATCTTTTGCAACAGCTTTTCCCCATGCATCTTTTGATTTCTTGATGCTGCTTCCATGGGTATTGATTGTAGAACCAAGTGAAGCAAAGTCTTGGACAGCCTCAATCTTTTCTCCATTTATCGTGATGTTACTTACTGATCCAATTGTAAGGATTTTTATTTTCTTGATGTTGAGGTGCAATCCATACTGAAGGCTGTGTTCCTGGATCTTCCTCAGTAAATGTTTCAAATCCTCTTCACTTTCAACAAGCAGAGTTAGCCATATGCCATCTGCATAACACAGGTTGTTGGTGAGTCTTCCTCCAGTCCTGATGCCACATTATTCTTCATCAAGTCCAGCTTCTCGATTATTTGCTCAGTATAGACACTGAAGAGGTATGGTGAAAGGACACATCCCTGATATATCCCTGATGACACCTTTCTTGACTTTAAGCCAGGCAGTGTTTCCTTGTTCCATTTGAATGACTTCCTCCTGGTCCATGTAGAAATTCCTCATGTGTAGAATTAAGTGCTCTGGTATTCCCATTTTTTGCAATGTTATCCATAATTTGTTGTGATCCACACAGTCAAATGCCTTTGTATAGTTAATAAAACATAGACATCTTTTTGGTATTCTCTGCTTTCAGCTAATATCCATCTGACATCAGCATTGATGTCCCTGGTTACATGCCCACTTCTGAAACTGGCTTGATTTTCTGGCAATTCCCTCTCAATGCACTGCTATAGTCATTTTTGAATGATCTTTAGCAAAATTTTGTTTGCATGAGATATTAATGATATGTTCAATAATTTCCATATTTGGTTGTATCCCCTTTCTTGGAAATAGGTACAAATATGGATCTTTTCCAGTCAGTTGGCCAGGTAGTTGTATTTCCAAATCTCTTGGCATAAACTAGTGAGCACCTCCAGTGGTGCATCTGTTTGTTGAAACATCTCAGTTGATACTCCATCAATTCCTGGAGCCTTATATTTTACCAAAGACTTCAATGCAACTTCCACTTATTCCTTCCACACCATTGGTTCCTGGTCATATGTAGTCTCTTAAAATGGTTGATCATCCTCCAGTTCTTTTTGGTATAATGACTGTGTATTCCTTCCATTTTCTTTTGATGTTTCCTATGTCATTTAATATTTTCCCTGTAGAGTCCTTCACTACTGCCACTTAAGGCTTGAAGTTTTTTGGGTTTTTTTTTTTTTTTTTTTTTTTTTTTTTTTTTTTTTTTTTTTTTTTTTTTTTTTTTTTTTTTTTTTTTTTTTTTTTTTTTTTTTTTTTTTTTTTTTTTTTTTTTTTTTTTTTTTTTTTTTTTTTTTTTTTTTTTTTTTTTTTTTTTTTTTTTTTTGTGTGTGTGTGTGTGTTTGTTTTTGTTTTGTTTTGTTTTTAGTTCTTTAAGCTTGAGAAAAACTGTGTTCTTTTCAGTTTTCTAATTTCCAGCTTTTTGCATGGCATTGTATATAATATTTGATTTTGTCTTCTCAAGCTGCCCTATGAAATCTTCTGTTTAATTCTTTAACTTCATCGTGTCTTCCTTTTACTTTAGCTGCTGGACGATCAAGGGCAAAAAATTGATGAGGTGTCAAATAAGCATTAAAAATTCCAGGTCAGTGTTTATATCAAGACAGTGTGCATGTAGCACAATGTATATTAAATCCAAAGGGAATGAAGAATAAAAGTGGGACTGGAATGTTGTTGACCACTTAATCCTTCTTGAGCTGTCAAAAGCCTCTCACTAATGCAAAGCTCTTATCTGTGGAATGACAAGACCAGGTGTATGCATGTCTTTTTGGCTCAAAGGCTCATCACCAGTGACATCAGATGTGGGTAACAGGCAAGATTCTTTTTAATGCCACCAAAATTTGAGAGTAGTAAGCTAAACCTCAAAGATCAGGTTCTAGACATACATTTATGTATATTTTAAATGTACATATTTAAGGTTGTATATTTGTAAATTATGTCTGTGCATGTGTAGGGTATGACAATAAGAAAGTGAAAGTTATTGACAATATGACAGGGAAAAATCATAAAGCCACTAAAGAAGAATACTTTTAGGAGGAGGAAAACATATAGATTGTTGTTGTTGTTGGGTACCATTGCGTCATGTCCAACTCATAGCGACCCTCTGAGGGTTTTCAATGGCTGATTGTTTCAGGATTGACTCTGGAGTGGATTCCCATGTCCTTCTCCTCTTTTTGTGGTGCTGGGAATTGAACTTGGGACCTCAGAGATGGCAGAGAGGTGCTCTACTAACTGAGCTAAATCCCAGCCCCAACATATAGATTAGACTTGGATTAATTCTGACTAAAGAGTAGATAACCCTTGCAGTTTTTACTCAATCATATTGGTTGTAAGAGATGGAGAAAATGTGAAGTAGGTAAGTAGAGGCTGTTCTAATCCACAGCAGAGTCTCCTGGATGGTGACATAAGGTATAAGTGGCACCTTGTTATCAGCCAGAATTATATCACAATAACCACTAGGAACAGTTGGTTATGGTGACAGAAATCCTCAAAAGGGTATCAGGGCAAACATGTGGATGCAGAATAAAATAATGGGTTGTTTTTAAATGTATAAAATTAGTTTGTGGCCAGACTAAGGAAAATCATTTAAGTATCAGGGTAGGAGAAGTTGTCAGAGGCAAAATGTTCTTGTTGTTGTTAGGTGCCGTCAGGTCAAGTCCGACTCTTTGATACCCTATGTACAACAGATCGAAACACTTTCTGATTCTGTGCCAGCCACACGATCTTATTTATGTTTAAGCCCATTGTTGCAGACACTGTGTCAATCTGGTGGAGGGCTTTCTTTTTTTTCACTGATCTGCCACTCTCTCAAACATGATGTCTTTCTCAAGGCAGAGGCAAAATAGGAAATGTTTAAACTGTTGAAAGGAAGTGGCCTTAGAGGTGGTAGAAAGAATACAATTCAAAAAAGAACTGTGTAGAGAGTATAAACTATTGGCATTAAAGCCAGAACACAGCAATGTGTTGTGTTATCATTCAAATGTGAATACTAGATTTTTACACACAGCAAGGGGGGGATTTCTTAAATCATGGGTTTTTTTGTTTCCCTCACTTCAGAAAGACAAATCATGTCTGCCTTAATGGCCTGTTTTCAGAGAAAGGCTGTTTCTTTCTTCCAGCTCTCCTATCCTGCAGATGAAACCCATCCTCAGAGTTACCTCTTGATCCAAAATGGTGACTGGAGTTCCAACCATTAGGTCTTTAGTCCACATAGGAAGCAAAGGGGTAAAGGGAAGAATAGAAAAGGTATATACTTCCTTTCTTAGGCACCCCACTTTAAAAGAGCTCTCAGAAAACATTGAGTCTTTACCTACCCTTAATTGCCAGAGAGACTGTAAAATGTGATCTTTTAACTGGACTCTTGGTACCCCAAATAGAAGTAAGCCACCAAGATGAAGATTACTGAGCATTCTCAGGAGGACGAAGAGGTATACATTAGACTTGTATAAGGGAAAGGGGGTATATGCTAAGTTCATCTTTGTACTAGATGAAAGGTAGACTGGCCATTGCTATATGCCCAGGAAACCTGCTTGTGTGGGACAACTTAGGGTAAGGAAAAGTTGGAATGAAGATAAAGAACAAGAAACATTATCACAATAAAAGCGTGCTGGAGACTGGTAAGATAAAAGATACATATGATGCATTCTCCTTACCTAGATTTCATCGCATGTTGGTCAAGGACTATGTTCTGATCCTGGTTCTGCCAGCTGACTTACTGGATGATCTTTGGCAAGTATCTTGGTATCTCTGGCCTCAGTTTGTGGAAACAGTACTCTGTTTCTCCTAAGGAGGCTTTAAGACTTAGCTAAACTGCTGCATATGAAGTCTTCATACAGAGCTGAGCACACGGGGGACACCATCCTCATCTGCGACGGCAGGCCATCTCTGCTAGTTTCATTCACCGGGGAGCAAAGCATCTTGCAAGCTCTTGCCTCTTGCTGCTTCATGCTGGAGGGAAAGGGGAAGATTGTCCTCATCCTGTGACCCAGTCCTGACCACACTATAGGGTGGTTTGGTGATAGGGAACAAGAAGAGATGAGAATGTTGGGAGAAGCTGCCTTCTCATAGCTGTAGAGGGTTGAATGTCCAAACATTTCCTAGAGAGCTCAGCCCCAAAGCCGGATGAAGGGAATGAATGGAAGGCTGTGGATAGAAGCCACCAGGGCAAGGTGACTAGAAGGGTGGCCATTGAAGAATCAGGACGCTTTCTACACATAGTCCTGTGATCCCAGCAATCCCAACTGACATGGTTTGAATGTAAAGTGTTCCCTGAAAGTCAAGTGCTTTCACATAAGGTCCCTAGCTGGTGTTGGTGTCCTGGGAGGTTATGAAACTTTTCGAGGCTTGTTTTAGCTTTGAGAGAGTGATGTCACTGGGATGGGCCTTTGGAGATTTCCCCCCCCAGACTTGAGACTCAGATCTCTCTCTGTTCCTGATCCTCCATGCCATGAGGTGTGAGGTCATCTGCCACAGGCCTTGCTGCCATCACAGCCATGCCTGCCCTGCGGTCATTATGGATTGATTTTCTAACTGTGAGCTCCCAATATACCTCTTCCCTATAAGTTTGTTTGGGTTGGCTTTTCTTCTTCAGCAACAACAGCTGATTAATACACCAACAAAAAGAAATTAGGAGATTGAGACTACACTAGCTAGATTTTCTGGGGATCAGAGCCTTGGAGTTTAGATAATAAAAAAAAAAAAAGGAGTCAAGGGGAGGCTTGGAACAAAAATGTAAGGCTGGAGGCAGCCAAAACCCCAAAAGTTGCTCTCTCTTCCCGAGAACTAAAAGACAACAACAACAACAACAACTCATTTTCTCCCCTTCTGAGGATTTGAAAGTTTTTCTCAAAAAACTATAATGACTCCTTTTTTCTTTAAATTTCTTTTTCATGGAAAATGTCTAAAAGAAGAATAATGTAATGTGTCACTCTGTATCAGTCACCAGCTTCTCCAATTTTCAACTGAGGACCAATCACATCTTATGTTTATCCACCGACACGCCCAAGCCCTGTGGATTATTTGACATCTTATTCTTTCCTTCTTATGTGTTTCAGTGTACATCTCTACAACGTAAGGATCTTTTAAAAAAACAAACAAACAAAACAGTACCATTATTACAATTAAATTTAATTTACAGTAAGTTCTTAGAATTTAAGCACACAGGGCTAAGGTAAAGCTCAGTGATAGAACACATGTCTGGCAGTCATGAGACACTGGGTTCCATCCCCAGCACCACATTTTTAAAAAATAGTAATATACAGTGTTCAGATTTCTTAGATTGTGTAAAAGAAATTATTCAAATCAGTATGCAAATA